>JAAMPI010001539.1:0-13251 GCA_013054445.1 Cudoniella acicularis | reverse complement strand
TAAGCTCGTAAGAGCTATTATATTTATAAAGCTTGATTAGCGGAACTTATTTAACTTAATTAAGATTAAAAAAAGATAAGAGTTCTTTATCGCGTTTTTATTACCCTTAAGACTCTAAGAATATACGATAATACCTTTCGGGCTAACTAACGTACCGGTAACGTGCTAGCGGCAAAACAACGCGATCCTAGTTAAATACTTTAGATACTTCGTTATCTACTATCTTAACGATATCCTCGTTTATTCCGAACGAAAAGAGGACTACGAAGGACACGTCTTTAAAGTCCTAGAAGCCTTAGACAAAGTTGACTTACGACTAAAGCTATCGAAGTGCCGATTCGGAGTCAACTAGGTCCTGTTTCTCGGACACGTGATTCGTCTAGGGGAACTAAGTATCGACCCCGAAAAAAGCGAAGTAGTTATAGTCGGTGCGTATAAGTCTGAGCCAATTTCGCTTAGTAAGCATAAAACGCGTCGAACGCGTCCTACCCTCTTCTCTTCTACACCTTAATATGCCACCACAACGCCGTCCTCTTTAGACGGTGCCCGAGCACCGTCTTCCTAATTACCAATTAGACCTATATACAAGAGGAATTGTAGTTAGGATGGACAGAAAGGGTGTATCATCTAAAGAAATCGAAATCGACCTCGACATCTCCCGTGGCGCGGTACGCTTAACCCTTACTCTCGCACACCTTCGCCCTACAGGCAAACCACAATGTCGCCCCGGGCGGCCTCTCGAATATACCGAAGCAGACGAACGAAACCTACTACGCCACGTCCGATTACACCTAAAGGATACATATGAGGAAGTGCGGGTAGCTTGTGGCCTTAAGATTAAGAGGGATGCTATCAAACGTATCCTTAAGCGACATGGCATTATCAATTAGAGAGCTAGACGGAGGCCGTTGCTCACAGAAGAGAACGTAGCTAAACGGCTTGCATGGTGCCTCGAACACCGAGGTCTAACGGTCGAAGAATAGGGCATGCATATATGGAGTGATGAGTGCTCTATAGAGCGGGGGCGGGGTAAAAGAGACGAATAGGTGTTTAGGACCGCAAACCAAGTGTGGGATCGAGAGATGATACAGGCTTACGATTATAAGAAGAATATGAAGGTTATGGTCTAGGGCTGCTTTTAGGATGAAGGGAGGACCTCTCTTTATATTATAGACCGCGATTTCGAGTCCCTAAAGCATAGGTACTCCGCCAACTCTTACCTAGAAGTCTTGAACGCTGAAGTGTGGCCTGCTTACCGGGCTTTAACCCCTAGATATATGTTTATATAGGATAATATATCTATTTATACGGTAATTAAAGTTAGAGAGTGGTTCGAGGCGCGTAGGATCCTTAGGATTACGAATTGGCCTCTATATTCCCCTAATTTAAACCTAATCGAATATATCTAGTAGATCTTTAAATAAAAGGTCTTTAAGATGTTTCCTAAGATTACTATAGATAAGAGTATATTAGAGGACTTAAGACAGAGGCTTAAGAGTGTTCTTTAAGTAGCTTAGGATATAATTAATAAGCAATCCTTTGATTGCTTATATAAAAGTATACTAGATAAGATTAAGGCCTATATTAAGGCTAAAGGATAGTATACTAAATACTAAGCTTAAAAATCAGAAATTATAAGATTTTTTTATAGGGATTTATAGCCTAGGTTCTAATAAACAAATAAATAAACTTTATATATGATTATCTATTCTATTCGTAAAGTTATTAATAAGTGATTAAAATAAGGGGGTACGGGGTAAAATACATTTCGCTTAAATAGCTCAGACTTATACCTTAATACTATATACTAGCGATATAATAGCGCTCTCCTAGCTCGTTATATTAGGCTATAAAGATGATTCTTTATACGTCTTAATAAATAATTTAATATAGTTTTCTAAAGATAGGCTCGTCTTAAGTTTCTTTATCTTTTTTTAAGTATAGCTTATCTACTAGCTAGTTTAGTCTGTTCCTGACTAGTAGTCTCTATATTTATATATTATTCTTAACGTAAATAAATACCTAATACTTCCTGACTTCTAATAATAAGTCTGTCTAGCCTAGTTCCTAATCAGAATCCTCGTCTTTTATAAGATCTTCTTAGCTTATAGCTTTATTTAATTATATTAAGATTCCTTACTATTTAAGTTAGTTATCTATAGCTAGTTATAGGTCTTATAGCGGAACACCTCTCTTACTACTACTTTCGCTAGGTTTAACGAGTCTTAGCTAATCAAATACTCGTTCGGTAAGTCTAAATTCTTAGACTAGCTTCTTTTATAGTCTTCTGTTTTTCTTCTTTAGGCTACTCTTCTTATAGTCCCTAGCTATATATCTTACGATCTTATAAATAAAGTATAGTTAGTTATCGAGTCGCCGTTTCTTTTCCTTAGACAAGAGACTCGGTCTCTTAGTAGCGACGATCTCTTTCGGTTCTAGACGTAACTTCTTTAGTCTTTTCTAGTAGCTATCTCGGCTATAAAAAGATAACGTCTAGTCGTATATTTATTTATATAATCTATTATCGATCTATATACTAATATCGATTAGGGTATTAATATTAGTACGCTAATAGTCTATATAAGTAAGCTCGTTATAATAGCACGTGACTAGCGTNNNTAGCGANTNATATNAATAGCTTTTANTANNCGGCTATCGGGCTAAAAAGGTANAAGAATAAGGTTAGGAGCCTTATTCGCTATTCTACTATATATAGTCNANACCCCGAAGTNNACCCGACACGCCCNCGTNAGGGGCACGTAACGCGCATGCCACTCCAGGCCTGTGACAATATCTTTATCGAGAACGGCCTTATTAGCTTTGTTACTTTCTATTATAAAGGCTATAGCGTCTCGGGGTCAACCAAGATCATCTACCGGTATCTACCCGAGGTAATAAGTAAGCTCTTAGTCTACTACGCCTAGATTATCTAGCTATTCTACGAGCAACTATATATACTTACTCTAAACGAAAACCCTACTACGCTAACCTTCTTCTAGGCGATTAAGAAGGGAACTTATAGCGAGCCGTGGCCAAGTAGTCGCTTGACGAACGTCCTCGTGTAATAGTTTAAGTAACATCTTAATACTGATATAAACATCCTTCTTTAGCGGCACGTAGCGATTGTTATCTCTCGCCGGCATCTACGATAAGCCAAGTTTCGGAAGGACTACGGAGTAGACGCTTCCGGAACCTAGAATGACGTATAGGCTATATATACGGCTAATATAGCTGGTATAATCTATATAAAGGGGATTAAAGAAGCACCTGGTCACGTTGCCTCTATTACGGCTCTATAAAGGCACTAGGGCCCTGACGTCACGTAGGGACGTATTTATAAGAAGGTGTTATATTATCGAAGAGACTAAGCTAAGGAGAGAAGGAGAGGTTCTCTCAGAGAGAGAAGCTCTATTTAACTATACCAATAGCGCTAGTAAGCGAAGCAGTCCGTAAGCGACTCCCCTGGATAGTGAGTCATTCGGTCAGTCATCAAGCTATTAAATCGACGAGCGTTAAATCAAGTTATCAAGTCGACTATTACTAAGTCAATCTAGCCTGGCGCTAAGGCATCGAACTAGGTCTGTGACAGCCTCTATACGTATAGAGTACCGACAGATTAGTAGAGAGTAGTATATATATCTAGGCTTTTCTGGCTTTTAGATATTAGCTTAGATATAACCTATAGGTCTATAAACATCCGACCTTAGACAGCCTACTAAATCCTTAGCTAATCATCAGGCGCCGCTTAAACGCAAAGTCTTCGGTGAATTGCCAATTTAAAGCTAGATAACTAAAAGTAATAAATCTAATATCTATTTATAAGACATATAAAAAAGAGAGTCTTTACGCCGATACTTTTAGAAACTAATACGTTTTAGAGACGAATCAGACGACATATCAGACTCTAAGAAAGGTCTTATATTTAAACGCCGCCGTTCTTAAGTATAAACTTATAGGTTATTAAAAAGTATATAATCTATAATATATAATTCGCTAGGCTACTTAAAAACACAAAGTTTTAACTCTTCTTAAGGATGTTATCTAGCCTACTTCATAGCAAATCTAGGCTATAGACGAGATTATAGAAGCTTTAGATCTTAAAGATAAGGAAGAGGCTAAGCTAGCTCTTAAGTATACTATTCGGCGACTTTACCTAGCCCTGATCTGCTATACTGTCGGTAGCGTGCCGTTTAAGTCACCCGTCCTGAGTTTCTATACTATACTAAGTCGGAAGGTCCGTGGAAAAGGCCGAGGGTTATAGGAGGAGCCGGGGAACTTTAATAGCCATTTGTTAGCTCTGACCTAGACGGCCTAGCTTGTGCTCTTTGACTATGCTTGTTTTTAAGAGTAAGACGACGAAGACTAAATCCCTGTCTTTCTCGCCAAGATCTATAAGAAGTTCTTCTAACAGCTGGCCGAGACGTCATTTGGGCACATTCTGTAGTGGAGGCTGTACTTGTTTAAGGTTAGA
Source organism: Cudoniella acicularis (assembly GCA_013054445.1). NCBI lineage: Eukaryota > Fungi > Ascomycota > Leotiomycetes > Helotiales > Helotiaceae > Cudoniella > Cudoniella acicularis. The sequence goes on along the minus strand of JAAMPI010001539.1, from coordinate 8,780 downwards.
AAGGCTGTAATTGTAAAACACTAAGCTCGGTGGTCCCTAGACGGGCAGACAGTAGAATACCGTGGGGTGGAATTGCAGATGTCGCAGATCTCTGACCTAGTGGCTTCTGAATATCAACAAGCCCATGCCCTGCTCTATGATGAGCTCCTATTCCAAGCAAAGGACTTGATCCCTATGGAATCGTGGAGGCTGAAGGATGATCTGGATCTGGAAGATTTTGGAGGCTCGTTGTTCTTATGATATGCTGACATACTGGAGCTCTATCAGGAACGCCGATCACAAATGGTCTAGAGGAAAATACAGCCCTACGGAACAACCAAATGCTGATGTGCCTAAATAGTTCTACCTATATTTTAATTGGCTGAATATGCCGTGCGCAGCGAATCGCAAAGACTTCATCGCCACTTACTGTTCCAGAAGCGATGAAGGAGCCACAGACCTGTTGCAAAATCTTTTTACAAGTTGCATGAACCGCCGAACTATGGGCTCCTAATTATTCGGTCGACCAATAGTGTGGCTACCGTTGTCTCATCGTCAGATTGAAGATGTACAACTTTCTGATCAAGAACGCGTTATATATGAGCATTTGTATCATATATACAAGACTGTAATTAAAAGGTGGGATAAGAAGGGAAGACTATACCAAAATCGAGCTATAGCACTAGTAAGAAAATACTGCGTTGTGTGGGATTAATGAGAAATGCTAAATAAGTTTTAGAAAATGATTACCACTCTCCGTCAAACTGTTTCTCATATCGCCCTAGCAAAGAATTCTATAGAAACCGATTTAAAACTCGAAGACGTCGTGAGAATGAGGGAACAACTTAAGGAGACTGACCCTGGCGGTGAACGACAAATAATAAACGTAGTAGAGTTGTGGATTAGACAAGCCGAAGAACAATCGGCAATAATCTGTTCGAAGGGCGACCCGGAGGATAGTCGACTAAGACCAGCGCTAGATGATGAAAGAGCACACAAGACTCAGCAACGCCTTCAATAGCTATTAGCTGATGGAACACTTCTCTAGTCTTCTAAAATTAGATTGTTAGAACGAAGGCTTAAACTTGTGTTTTCCTAGGCGGCTGGTGATAAGATCGTTATATTCGTAAGTCTAATACCCTCACCACATAGTATCGTATCCCAACTCGACATAGACCCACTTCCTTGACATGATAAGCATCGTTGCTAGACTTTGTAAAGATTATCATTAGACTTATGCCATATATAACGGAGGAATGCCATCAAAACGAAGAGACGATATTGTAGAAGATTTTCAGTCGGACAGCGGACCCTAGATCCTAATTGCTTCGACCAGGGCCGCAGGCGAAGGTCTAACCCTAACCTAAGCAAATCTTGTTTTTTGTTGCGAGATGTGGTGGTAAGTGAAAAGTCAACAGTGGATTGATTATATAGCTTATTCGACAAAAGGAATTCGGCCTATGACTTCTAGTCATTTTGCCGCATTTATCGGTAAGTTACGCAATTAGAAATCGAAGGTGATATACTGATTATTTAGGATCGGTCAAACTCGGGAAACCTACTTTACTCGACTGAAAGCCATAGGAACAGTAGACGACAGAATCCACGAACTTTAAGAAGCAAAGAAGAAGCTGATTATAGGGGTAATTCCAGATCAGGAGGGAGATTTGTATGTGTATCTATCTCTAAAGGCGGTGAAAGCTGACCTTTCAGTTTACTATATCCGATATACTTACGGCTTTTGTAAGTATGGCCATTTTCGAAAGGATTGTCCACAAGCTAAATTGCTATCGTAGGGCTTCAAGCCACCAGCAGACCGTGGGAATCTCGGAAATGAAGTATATATCCCTAGCGAGATCGACGATGACGAAGAAGAAGAAGAAGAAGAAGAAGTTGTTGATGATTTTGATCTTAATAGTAATGACCATGGTTATGGTGATGACGAGGATGATATTAACTCTGAATCACAATGCTCCTTATAGTAGCCCTACTTTAGCAGATAGGGAGTGATCAAGGACCTCGAAATCCCCGCGTTTTAAAAGGTCTCTAAGTTACTTTATAGGACGAGACACCAGAAGTATAATATACGTTATGTAACCGAATTAAAAGGTATCTTAAGTGTTCAAATTTGAGACAACTTCGGAATCTGTAGTAAATATACTACTCCTTTCGCATACAATCACAAGCAAGTTACTTTGAGAGTACTGTATGCGTAAATCTGGTCATATCGCTACCTCTAGAACTCGCAGGATTTGCACCGTAAATCTCGCTAACAAAACGTCCCTGCTTCCGCGTCGGGCACGAGCTATTTGCATTATAAATCCCTAGCCCCTACCGTTGAGGGCTTGGGGGCATGAGATCACGCGCATCGGAGAAGACTCAGGGACCCGGGAGAGCCGAGTTACGCAAGATAGATCTGTCGTAGAGGAATCAATATCATCTACCCTATGGATATGTATGTTTCCGACGAAAGAGGTCGACACGGACTAGCTAGTAAGTGTGCCCGCATAGTTACGGAAATACCTGCATCAGGCCATTTATCCCCTCCTGGACGTGTCCCTGATAAATACCGAGCCAACTACAGGGTTCCAATATGCTCCTGAACCACTTGAAGCAACAGCCAGCATCGTATTATTAGCTGTCCGCCCTTCTCTGTCCTACAATTTTGCCGTTATAGTTCTTAGAGGCCTCCTTTAATAGTCATAATAAGAATATACAGAGATAGTTTCATTCTTCATTTTCATTTTGGGCTACTTGACTCCGACCCGGGTCTGCTTAATTTATCTCTAATTTCTATTTATACACATGGGATAGCAGATTTAAACGCGCGGTCATAGAGTTCCATCTCCCTTGATCGAGTCGAGCCCATGACAATGATAGGTGCTTTAAGTTGCTATGGCGTAGTATAAATGTGATAAAAGAGTCTTCACTTATTCGAATACCTGTCAGCCTTAGAGATCTAAGGTTAGGCCAGAATGACGCAGCCATAATCTCATGGCAATCGATATATCCCGTAATATCATTATTGTCCAGGGCACTGAACGTCGATAAAGAGAGACATTCTAATTCGTGTAAAGAATTGAGTGCTATACAAAATGCAGTGAGCATTTGTTACTACTCATACAGAAAATAAGCATCAGGGAAGCCACCTTCTATCACGATCTTAAGGTCTTTCAAATGACTTAATGATCGAGAAGTAAGAGAGGCACTCTGGGTGTTCCAGAAATCCCATTCAAGCCCCTCGACAATCAACTGCTGCACAGGCACACTGGCCCTAACTACTGCATAGAGAAAGCAATAGAGTAGTTTGTTAATATCAAAAGGATCGCTTATCCACTGTTCGCTGGATGCGTGCTCAGGAACACATGAGTATTCTGGACCAGGAGATGGGTCCAAGAGCTTGATCGCTTTGAGGTTAGGAAACCGGGCAATAGCCGAGGCGATATATGAATAGTAGTCATTACTGTCCCTGAAATCTAGCGTTCGCTAGGGTTCGTCGTTGTCGTATGTTGTTCCCGTGTAAGTATTCTTGATTTCTCCGGGTCCAGTAGATCCAACTGATTGAGCGGGCCTTAACTGCTTACGGCTCACTGAATTATAAGTGATACTCTTGACATGACGGTTGAGATTTTCCCGTCGAGAGATATATAGTACGTTCTCAAAGCTACGTTTATCGCCTTTTAGGTGAAGCTGTGATAGTAGACCTGATTCCCCAGCCGCGGCGAAGGCTTTACAAACAAGGCGAAAGTCGCATAGACACCCTCGTTCAATATAGCCGCAAACTGCTTGTAATGTCTCGAATGGTAGCCGATTCATATCTCTATCCCTTTCAGCGTTTAAAAATTAAAATTAGGAACTAGACAACACCAACCGCTGTAATAGCAAACAAAACAGCTACTTGCAGTGCCTTCGCCGTGTGATGTGCGAAGCTATCAAATACTCTTATGCACAGGAAGAACCACGTATAAAAAGTATTAGAGGCGATGTACGGCGGCCTTGTAAATTGTTCAAAAACGAACTGAACGCCTTGCTGACCGCGGCCTCGGGTGTGACGATGACGACCCGCGCGCATCTCCTCGATGTGCTGACTCCCACTTGGTACACGATATCCCAACCTATAGACACTGCTCGATCACATAGTCTTGCAACGATACTAACAGCGTGATGACAACCGTGTCCCGGAACGCACACTCTTGGCGGGGATTGGAATAGTGCCGTCTTCCCGGCCTCCTTGCCTATCACGGCAAATATATTATTCTCGTCCTTTATAATAGCCTCCAATACGAGCTCGTACAACCGCGAAATTTCGTCCCGGCGCGACGACACACGTCTTCCAACGCTTGCTAGATGTTAATAACGAGGCGGTGATGCTATTTTTTTTTTTAAGAGCTTGCGCCATGGCGCAATGTCTCCAGCTACTAATCTCATATGCCTCCAGGCCTTGCCCCATTGCGCAATGATCTATCTCTTGTAACACGATAGGCAAATTGAGCATTTTTATTACTGCTATCATATCCTGCAGCCCAACTAACCATAATCTTAACTCTTGCTCCATAGCGCAAAATTGGGCCCTAACTTCCCCTATAAAGAAGAGAGAAGCCGTATAACTAAACTGTTTGAACTCGCGGACACAAATGTTTAAACAGCTGAATAGTTAAAGTAGGAACATGATTAGTAACTCTACTGTAAAAATCTATCACCTTCTAACCCTCTTCCGATCTGGAAGTAAAGGCGACGAACTCTGGCGACCTGAGTTAGATGGCCTAGTCGGCAGTACCAGTTAGCCAAGCCACTTCCTTAACAAAGCAACCAGAGGGCAAGACAACTCACGAGAAAACAGACTCTTTCTCCGCCGAAGTCGGTCCATCACTCGAAAAAGCCAGAGCTTCAATAATCGGATAATATTTATCCTCCTCTGCTTCCGCATCGCAAGTTTTATCTGCAGGGTCTGTCTCCGGTGATGGCGGGTCAGCAGCCCACAAAATCAACGCAAGCAACGCCTCATCAGCGCACAAATCCCCTGGCGATGACGATGAAGGATACATTCCCTCTCTTTCTCCTTGCCCTAGCCCCTCCGTACGCGTACGAATCGGAAAACTCCCTGACACCTTCAGTAACCCTTTCCTCCCAGGTCGGTACAAAGCCACGAGTTCTCTTTCCGTGACTACAAACCCGTACTGGCATGCGTTCTGCGTTATATAGAAGTTCACCTGTGAGAGCACTTGGCGGAAGTCGGCACCCCGGGAGTCGACGTGCTTCTACATGCTGTGCTTCTAGCCGGAGTACAGTTTGATGTCTCCTACGAGTAGGATAGGGGGTTTATCTACTTGCAAGAGAGAGAGGTTGGTAAGTTAGTGGCTAGGCGAAGAGCTACTGCTATCTACCCTTTCCTCCTGACGGCTTCCTACTTCTCCGGGTCCGGGATTGTTCGTTTGCTCTTCGTTACGGGCCAATTCTCTGTTGGCGGGATTCTCGTCTCTCCCGACGTCCGAGTTGTTTCCCTCCTTCGTAGAATATTGACTAAAATCAGAACCATGGATTTCCTCTCCTCCCTTGTTCTCCTCTTGCTCTTCACTAGTCTCGTCATCGTCCTCGTCGAATCTCTCCTCTCCCTATCCCACCGCGCTAATATCCTGCGCTACGAGATCAGGAATAAAGTTTACGGATCTAGGACCAGGGAGTACACCTAGATTCATAATCCTTCCGTAATCATACTCGTCGTCCTCCTCCTCCTAAGAAATCTTCGTAATCGCTTCCAAAGCCAAATTGACCCTCGTTAGCAACCCTATATGCAGCGACGTCTATAGGTACAGTTCCGAGAGAATAATTGTGTTCGCTATAGGGATGTAAGGTTGCAGGAGAGATTTATACTGGTCTTCGTACAACAAATACCTGAACTTGGCTCGCACCGGGCTTTGGTTGAAAACGTCCTAGTCCCCGACTGCCTTGATATCTTCCTATTGGTATTGACCGGATAAACTTTTAGTTTGGCCTGATTTGCCTTTGTAATAGAGGCGGAAGGGATGGCCCGGGCGTCTAAGGTATAAGGATATTGTTTCACGGGGTTGAGCCATTGCAGAAGGGATAGGTGAGCCGCTTCGCTGTCTACTCGAAATAACTACGTTGAGAATATGAAGGTATCAGAGAAACGGAAGTAGCGAGAACTCTTGTGTGCCGTGCGAAGGATGTCGAGAAAGGAGTTTGGAGTGCGGGGTTCGCGTATGAAGCACAGATCTGACTTCCAGATATGTAAAGGCAGAAGAAGCAAGTTAGCAACAAAGCCTCTGGCATTTAAATAGACTAAGGCTTCTAGGAATGAGATTTATACAGTATAAAGATAGAGGAAGGGGTTGACTGAGTGACCCAAGTTCTCCAAACTTCGAACTGCTTCAGTGTCTTCGATGACTAAATATAACTCTAAGTTGCACTAGCTAGAAGTTGCGAAAATAAACAGAACTCAATCAAGGAAATTGATATTGTTGTGAGGATTATGCGTACTTTCATAAGAAGTTGTTTGTGATCTGGTTTTATCTTGGTCCCGTAGGTGTTAGACTACGAAACGAGACTAGTGGCATTTGGCCCTGTATTGGGATGTGGCGCTAGGCAACTCACGTGAGTCATTAGTAACATGACTCAACTCTGCACTGTAGCCTGCAACCTTGTAGCTGCCTATTCATTGGAATGCAGTATATAGGCAGTGGTAACAGTAGACTTTAATAAGATAACTCTTCGTCAATTCTTTGAGCGATATATGCTTTGCCAAATCCAACCAATCATACGCCGCTGCTAAAAATAGGACGTTGGGGAGAGGGTCACCTGATCTCGCTTCAACTTTAAGGCATCAACCCATGCCAGGCAGCCAGCCTTGCATCTTCAACGCCGCTCCTTTCACACGTGACTCTCTCACGTGATGCTGTGAACGTCGACGGTCGAGCCCAGGAATACAAGGGCATCTAGGTAGAATTAGCTTAACTGAGTATAGGATATTCTGTATAGTAGCCGTAACAGTATTCAGGCGAAGACATACGCTTATTCGTCCAGAACTTAATCCCGGTACCATGAGCCTGTGTGGAGATGCGGGCGGTGAGTCGCGGCAGAAAGGTGGTTGTGGTGGGTAACCAAAAATCAACCAACAAACATCTCGACAACACAATCAACAGTTCTTGACGCAGAATGGGATTTGCCGCAAAACGCTCTTACGCTGAATATTACTTTGATATTGTAAGTATATCCGAATGTATCTTGGCCCTGCTAAGTTGATGCTCGCAGGGGAGTCATCGGTCGGTGCTCGATTACCCTTCCCCAACATCAACACCCCCCATATCGAATCCTCCATCCTTTAGACTGTCCCAGACACGATCATTCCACTCCAGAAGCTGTGTTACGAATTGGAAATACGAAGAAAAGGGTAGAGCTAGTCAGGCAGACGAACAATTCCATACAAGCAGGAGAGTGGAATCGCCTTTACCACTCCTTCGTCGATCGGCTTCATTGCCAACTCTTCACAAATTACGATCTTTACCGCTAGTTGCGCCTCTTACCCGGCAGAATCTCCTCTTCACAGATTGCGCAGAAGGTGTTATGGATCCACGGCTCGTTGGCGCACCTGCAACTCCACAAAAATCGGCCTCCTCGATTTCCCAAATCTGCGACACCCCATCCCAAGCTTCCATTGCTTCCGGCTCCACAGATGTCAGCGCCAAATTGGAATTTATCAACATATTCGGGCACGAAACCAGTAACTCCATTCTGCAGGAACTGCCCGACTTCAAGGCCAAAGTCCTTTCCATCGTCAGCGGGGAGCGTCTGTCGGCGATGAAACCTCAATCCGCCAAGAAATTCCGAAGCGATTTCAACGACGTCAAATCCCGGAACGAAGCAACATTCCACGAGCGCATAATACCACATATCATCAAGTCAGGGAGAACAGTGTCTGAGGGAGATAATGCTGAGGATATTTACAGAGAATTCCGGGAAGATGGGCTGGACCGGAATGTTGATGCGGAATTCAGTAGTGGAAGCGTCCCTATTCCTCCCTCCCACACCTTCGAAAAGAATCTCGAGCAGCTTTTTGGCGTTAAGAATCCAAAACCTGATTATACATTTGGTTTTAACCCTTCGATTTTTACGAAAGACGAGCAATTATTACTCCAACGTTACGACACATCATACGCACTGTCGAAAGGCATTCTGTCGCCGTTCTTCATCATGGAATGGAAAGGCTCTCGAGGCACGATGCAAGATTGCTCCGTGCAGGCCCGTCGGGGTGGAGCAGCAATCGTTAATGCCAGGCGGCAGATCCATGCTTCCACAATCCTTGAGTACGATTACTTCGCCCCCGATCTGACCACAATCGCTTTCTCATGTGCAATGACTTCGGAAATCGCATACGTTGCCGTACACTGGTGCCAGCGGATCGAGGATAATGATTGCTGGTATATGGCTGTGGTGAGGAGGTTTTTCCTGGCTGAAGATAATGATATTCAGACGCTGAGGCTGAGTCTGCATAATATCGTTGATTGGGGTTTGTCAGACAGGCGGAAGTCTATCAAGGAGGAACTGATAGTTTTGGATGAGAGGTGGCAGCGTGCAAAGGCGCAGGACTTGGAGGCACAAGAACAAGGATCGGTTTCTAAGAGGAGGAGGAAGGGATGATTGGCAGCTTGGCCTTCCCATAAACCCATAGATTGTATATCGATGTACCGGCAATTGACCCAAGGGCAAAGGTGGCCATCACCATGCCCGCTGAGTCCGAATTTCCATTCATTGGCATTCCCCATGGAGAACCCTATGGATAGGTC
>JAAMPI010001538.1:0-13266 GCA_013054445.1 Cudoniella acicularis | reverse complement strand
AAAAAAACACACAATAACGCACCTTATTATTAAAAGTACTCCCCCTAATCTCCCCCGCAACCTTCATCTTACTCTTCTCCTCCATCATACGATCCAGCCCTCTAAAAAACTCCTCCCGATCTTCCTTACACTTCTCATCCCACAGTCTCCCAAAATTCGCCCGCGAAGTAGGATCGATAATCTCTTTCCATTTCTTGATGCGGATCTCGCTGTATTTATCCAGGATGCTGTCGTCGGTGAGATTGTTGTGCATTGCCAGGAGGCAGTCGGTTAGCGAGGAGATGTCGGCGATTCCGCCTGTGAGGCCCATTCCTCCGCTGTTTGAGGGGGAGGGGGAGGTTAGCTTCTTGTTTCTCTCTTTGCTTGTGGTTATTCTTTTTTCCCTTTTTTTTCTTCTTCTTTTTTTTGGTGGGCTCTTGTTATGGTTCTGATGTTGCAAAACTTGAAAAAATCCACACCCAAAGCCATAAAACTCCATAAAAAAAAAGGGGGGAAGGAAAGGGAAAAAACCAACAAAGGATTACAAAGATGCGCCGCATCAGCCGCCAACAGAATCCTCCCGACCCTAAAACTCTTCGCACACCTCTGCTGCAACTTATACGGACTGGCCATCTTCAAGTCATACTCTCCCGGTTTCGGATGACCAGGTAAGATCTCCTCAAAACGCATCGGTTGTCTCTTTAAATATTCTTCGGTGGTGAGACCCCAGATGTCGCCGTAGGTGACGCGCCACATGCCGTCTGGGGTGATTTTGGCCGCCATGTACCAGTTGGTTGGGTGTACGATGAATTGCGAGTCCCAGTAGTCGAATTTTTCGAAGGGGTAGTAGATCTGTTTTTTCTCTTGTTAGGTTTTCTGGGAAGTAGAGTTGGGGGAAAGGAAAAAGGGGGAAACATACATTAGTAGCGATAATCTGTTTCTCCAAAGTCTCCCCCGGATACTCCTCCCCAAAAAGACACTTCCTAACCTGACTATTCGCCCCATCACAACCAACCACATACTCAGCACTCAACTCCTTCCTCCCCTCCCCCCTGACCTCCACAATCACCCTGGCCTCCTTCCCCCCCCTCATCATTAACCACATCCACAACCCTATGCTCCCAAAGCATCTCCGCATTTGGCTGCTTCACAAACTCATCCAACAGAATCTGATCTAACTTATCGAGGGGAAGACAAACCATCGCATCGGGATCTATCTCGTCGTTTTCATCCCCGCGAATGCCGGCGAGGATCGTGCCGTCGAGGAGTCGCCAGCACACGCCGTTGGGGTGGTAACCGCGTTCTTCAACCGTGGAGAGGACGCCTGCGCGGCGGAGCTCGACGACCGAGTTGGGTGCGTAGTGGGCGGCTCGTGGGTTCGTGTCTAGGTGGTCGGATTGGTCGAGGAGGGTGACGGGGATGCCGGCTTTGGTGAGGAGGATCCCAAGGAGGAGGCCAGAGGGCCCGGCGCCGACGATGATTATCTTGGTGTTTTGTTAGCTTTTCATTTCCCTTTTTCTACCTCCCGTTGAAGTTCAAAAATCAGAGAGGGAAGAGAAGTAAACACTAACCTTCGAAATCGCCATTACGAAACAAATCCCAATATCCAATTTCTCAAAAGAATTCTATTCGAGAAAGCGTTCAACTTGAGCTCAGAGAACCTTTCTACCTTTCTCTCTCGTCCCAAAGTCTACCTACCCTGCAAGCTGGTGTTTAATAAGACCAAAGGTTGAAAAAGGAAGATGTCAGAATGGCCTCATTTCTCCAACACTGCATCCCCAATTCAGACGGAGAACTCCATGCTCAGGTGGGGCATATGCATGCCCCAAAAAAATATAATGTATGTACCTGATTGCCGATGTCGTCGGCGGTATCTATGCGATGTGGGGTTGCTGACCGCGTTGAGAATGCGGGGCGGCCCCTCCTTTTTTAGCGTTGAGGAGACAACTTTAACTCAAAACTCGACTGGCTGTCATATCAACGTAAAAAGGCATTGTGATTGGGCGATCGAGGTGGGTCTGCAGCTAGCGACTCAACGAGCTTTGTAAGTCATCGAACTCAGACTCTTCTATCAGTTGCAGAATTGTTCTCCTCCTAATAAAACACCTACTCAAAAATACCTATCAGAGTCATGGAAAAAGCTTAGAAATAAGGTGCTGCAAATTTAAGTCCGCAAGCTATTAAAACCGGAAAACAAACCCATTCTCTCACGCCCAAAGGCAAAGAAAAAGAACCAACTCATCGAATAGAAGGCATATAACTTGCAGGGAACTCGCGCGGTTTCCGTGGAAGTTGAAGCGCTTGAAAAGCGATCTCATTGACACAAAAACTCAGATACGATTGAAGATTGATTGAAGATATTGAAAATAGGACTGCAAATGATGGTATAAGTGTGTTATAACTTGTGAAGCGGTAGCCGGCAAGATAGTCGTTTTGGTACTATAAGCGCCGTTAAATAAATCAACCAGCTGGTGCGTATAGTCCTGTTATAACTCCTCACGACCTGTACTTACCAACTTATTTATCCTTTATCCTTTATCCTCTAACTCTCTACCCCTCTAACAATTCCTCACACCTCTCAAAAAAGGAATCATACCTACACCTACCGTACCACACCCAGCACGTCCAAAACAACCAGCCAAACATTGTATTTAAATACTTTTCAAACTATCTTATCAACTCTCCCCTTCTCCTTTACTCCTCACCCATCCCTTTCCCTCTCCTTCTCTCCTCTTAAACCAAAAAGACAAGTAAGAAAAGAGCACAACTCACCTCTCCTACCCCCTCCCTCATTATCCTCTCAACCATCCTTTTCACAAGAATCAAACCAACACAGATTTCCAAGCAAGATTCAAATTCAAGAGTCAACAATTCGCTCCCAAAGCCAACATAACATGAAATACCAAAGGCAGAACATAAAACTACATAAGAGCCCAGTCGTACTCGCACGGTCCCTTCCATCCCTTCCCAATCAGCGCTCGCTATGGTGATAGCTGCCCCGACTTCCTTTATTCATAAACTTCGACGCCTCAAACGCCCCACCCCTCTCTACACAAATCATTAATTTCATCAATCTTATTAACAGTTAAAGGAAAACACAAAACCACCAGGTGAACCGCTAAATAAATCAGCGAGATTTGAAATCGTCCATGGGCAGCCTGGCGGAGCAGCTAAGTATATGATTAGATTCCGGCCCGCCGACGGCTAGTCTAATTAGTCCTTCCGTGGCGATGTTTTTGATCCAGCCCCATTATTTCTTCCAAATATTGAATTTCACGATTCTAGGAATTGATTGTAACAATGTTAAAGAAACATTTAAATTATCGTAGTTGTAGGAGAAGTGATAATCCAACCTCCGAGAGTTGGAGAGTTAAGTATGTCATGCCTACTTACTTGCGACGAATCTAGGAGGTAGGGCCCTATCATGAATCAAGATCGAGGGGTCCAAAATTAGTATTTTGACGGACACACTTACTTAATCCTTAGTGGCATGTCAATCTGTCAGCCCAACATTTAGCACTTCTATAGCCTGGAGGGTCGTAATTTGCGGTCCTCCGTATTGCTCACTGCATTCGAGACTTTCCCCATCATAACACAATAAATGCACTTTGGCAGCACTTGCGCAGTCAAATATCCTATTTCGGATGAAGATGAGGTTCTAGCCATATTTAAGCTTTTACGTTCAAGTTTCAGGTTTTTCAGGGGGTGAGCTAAACCTACCTAGTCCTTTATTATTAGAATGAAAGTAAACACCTGCAGAGAAGACTTCCACGAACGCTTACCTTGTATTGAAAATGAATACACATGACCCTAATTTAAATTGCTTTCTGAAATTGATACCGCGAAAAGGTGAAAGTATAACCGACCCAAACACCCGGGCACCAGTCTCTGGCTGAATTTTGGTAGCTTGGAAGTGCCCGATTGAGTACCAATATCCTCATAAACTCGAATTGAAAGGATGGATCGACTTTATCACAGCGGCGCTGCCTCGAGAACTTTACTGCAATCGCGGCCTGATACCTATCAAAACAGAGTAAATAAGACACAACAACTCAATTCAGATAGAGGTCTTTGTGAACGGCACAATCAATCATCTCTTTTCAGCTCGAAAGCTCGAACTTTGAATCCCGATGCGTCCAAATTTAGAAAACTTCCGGATTTTCCCGCTTGTTGGCGCTTGCCAGCCTGATGATTTCTTTAAAAACCGCTCGAAAAGTCAAAACCCCCTGCAGCAGTGCATCGAGAATCGAGATACTCTGCCGTATCCCACTTAGTAACAATTGAAAGCGGCTCAGAAGCGGAGAAATGCCCGACAAATCTGAGACCAAAACAAGGAAAAACATGTGCCGTCCTTAAAAAGGATTTTGGTTGAAAATTCCGTTCTTGACATGTTCAAAGACTTCGTGCACTGAGCAGGACTTCCTACTCGAGTCATTCAACTCCAGATGGGGATCTGTTTCCCATTCCAATGGAATGGCACTCTGCGGTACTGCAAGTCCAAAATTACCGCGCATCATCCACAAGGAAAACCTGGAAATCTCGTGGTCAGGGCGGTGAGGCTGAACCTCATTTCCCCACAATGAAGTCCTCTAAACGCCACATTGTTTCCGCCGCGCTGAACCACCCCGAAAGCTTGTCCGTGCCCGGGCTCGAATAGCTTCCTCCGATTGCTCCAAACCTTGGTTCTGGAATCCGTGCCAACATAACCTTATCTAATCCGGCCAACGCTCGGCCACGATGCACCCTTTGAGAAATATCAATACGCCACATCGTGATCCTTAGCACTTTCTGTAACCCTTTCTGAACGTGTCGAGATTTTGATGGCGGAAATTCCATGGGGCGGTCTAGAAGCGGGTATCGAAGGGCTCGTGCCGCCGGGCTGAACCCCCAAAATTCGAGTGTCGAGAATAAACTAGTAAGTCCGTTCACTATTTATGACTGTTGTCCGCTGTTGCTTGTTTAAATCCTGTCGCTGATCTTACTCATTCCTGTTTTCGCAGTGTATTTGTGTTCATTATGCTGTTCTCATTAGCCCAGAAGACTTCGGTCTTTTCTCTTGCATTGTCACTCGCGAGTAACCAAGTCCAAAATTTGTGGACTATGTTGACAATGTCTAGGTCAATGTTTCGGAAGGTCTCTCGCTTCAGAAGAGACAAGACACGCCTCAACCGTTGAACCCCCCCGATTTCGCAGGCTGGGGATACATGGGCTGCTATTCGTAAGTTGTTGCACCGAAACCGCGAGCGTTGCTAATAAGTCGCCAAACAGAGATAGTCAATCGTCGCGGACATTGGCGATCGAGGGCCATTTCGGAGAGCATGTTGATGATGACAACTGTGTATACCAATGCATACAACTTGGGTACATATTCGCTGGCGTAGAGTACAGCGGACAATGCTGTAAGCCACTCGAGTGTTGTCTCTGGTTGGACATCTGCTGACCCATCCACTAGATTGTGGGAATTATGTCAATCCAATTGCAACCCAGGAACCAGAAACAGACTGCTATATGCCTTGCACAAAAACACCTACTGAAGCGTGCGGTGGTCCAAACAGGATGAATCTTTATTATCTCATCGGAGCGACCCCAGCAACTCCACCTGCAACAGTTTCGACCAATCCCGGACCAGATGGTTGGGTTTCCGAGGGTTGTTATTCCGACTCTGTCGCTTATCGAACTCTTGCAAATGAAGTTGCCACAGCCGGTGGATCGTCTGCTATGACAGTTGGTCTTTGTGTTGCGGCGTGTCAATCAGCCGGTTACGTCCTCGCTGGAGTAGAGTATGGCGGACAATGTTATTGTGACAACACTTACATCAATGGCGGACCCTTTTCAACATTGTCCAACTGCAACATGGCTTGCAATGGTAACTCAACAGAGTATTGTGGCGGTCCAGGCGCGATGAACCTGTACAGCTACCAAGGTGTCACGCCGGTGTCTTCAAGCACCCCTACCAGTACTGTCACACCCGTGACAAGCATTCCTCTGCCATCAGCTTGGGCAACGCTCGGTTGTTATACCGACAGCGACGCTGCTCGTGCCTTATCAAATGAACTCAACATTCCTTCGCTGACGGTAGAGAAGTGTATCGCTGGATGCTCCGCTGCCGGGTATATCATAGCCGGAGTTGAATATGGAGGCGAGTGCTATTGCGACAACGAATTTCAGAACAACCAAGGTCAAGCGCCGGATGGATCTGCTGGTTGCAACATGGCTTGCGATGGAAATGCAGGCGAAACTTGCGGTGGAGCGGGTAGGTTGAATGCGTACGCTGCTGGACCTGCCTGGATCGGTCTTGGTTGCTACACTGATCAGGTCTACGAACGTACCCTTACTACGGTCGGTAGCTATAGCGGCTCACTCACAATTGAGAAGTGCTTGGCAAGCTGTCAGGCTGCCGGCTTCGTTTATGCCGGAATGGAATACCACGACGAATGCCATTGCGGGAATGAATTCTCGAATGGGGGTACTGTAGCTCCTGATGGAAACGTTGGGTGTTCGTACACTTGCGACGGAGATGTCACTGAGATATGCGGTGGAAACTCCAGGTTGTCGATGTATGAGTATATTGACGCTGCTGGCGTTGTTGCTGTGCCCTCCGCTTCCACGAGTCCTACAGCAAGCGCCACCCCCACCGCCTCTAGTTCGACACCATCTCCTACAACGCCCGCTATCACCCTTCCTACGGGCTGGTCATATAGTGGCTGCTGGGTTGATGGCGTTCAAGGTCGAATCCTGGCCAACCAGCAACCTGATTCGGCGACAAACACGATCGAAACCTGTATCGCTACCTGCTCCGGTCTTGGGTATTCAATCGCTGGTCTCGAATACAGCTCCCAGTGCTTCTGTGACAACTATATCGAGAATGCAGGCACCCTCTCTTCGGCAGATTCAAACTGTGCTATGACATGCTCTGGAAACTCGGGCGAAATCTGTGGCGGCCCAGGCTTGCTAAGCATATACTCTACCTCTCCTCCACAACTCGCCGTTGTACCTACGATTAAGAAGACAGGATTGCCAGAGACATGGGCGTACCAAGGCTGCTACTCGGATGCAATTGGTAATCGGGATACCGGTTCGAGTGGTGTTGAATTGGATTTCTCGACCCTCAATACTGCAGAGTATTGTCTTAACCAATGCTATTCCCTGGGGTACAACGCAGCAGGGACTGAGTATAGTAGCCAGTGTTGTAAGTTACCTTTCTTCTTCCCAGGGTGAACATAAGCTAACCTTTGATAGTCTGTGGGGACATTGCAGCGCTCGCAACTGCCAACCCAACACTGCTTAGTGACTCGCAATGCAATATGGTTTGCACAGGTAACTCTACCCAGCTTTGTGGAGGCGCGGGTTCCATTTCGTACTATACTCTTCAATGAGCTCAATAGCGTGGGCATATTATTTGGCAGGACGGTGATCCAGGGGTAGATGAAGCATGACAGCCATGCAAATTTGAGAAAAATAATTCGCATATAGATAATAATTAATGGTCGTAAGACGTTATGAGGTTTCGAAACCACTCAATCATTTCCTGCTCAAAGATAGTCCGAAATTTCCAAAACTCAACATGGGAGGCATACCTGACACGTATCTTGGCTCCAGGGTGGAAATTCTACACTTCGAACTGTATGGTGACGCTAAGCCCACTGAGCGATGCGGCCAGGGGTAGCGGTCTCATCGCCGCGGAAATATATCGTCCGCTGATTGCAACAGACGCAAAATGTTGAAGACTTGAAATTGTGTTTGTCTTTAGCATCTCGCAAATCAAGCGAATGCCACTAGAAGGTACTGTTGTTGAAGCGCGTAAGGAAGAAGTGACCGACTTCCCTAGGTAGGACCACAATTAGCGACGGGACAGGGAGAAAATGCTGAAACCCACCACTCTTGATCGTTATCTATGTAGAAGCTGGAATCGAGTTATCCCAGAGTCATATCACACATCACCGAAGTCACCAACACACATTCAGTTACCCGAAGGCTTTCAGTAATAACTCCGGTCGATTCATATCCATCTTCAGACTATGACTACCACTCCCACACAAACCCCATTGAAAGGACAACGCAAGCCATGCAACAAAACTAACCCGCGTGCCCAAAGATGATAGATGCCCTTTCAAGGAACCCATGATCCAGGTTTTGCAAATTCAGGCCATATAAAAGAAACGCAATAGAGGAAAAGCCTGTAATCACCATACATAATACAACAACACTGCTCATGAGGTCATGCATGCTTGCTAAGCCCATATTCATCCATTGCGTCGCATAGAATCATACCTCGTACCATAATCGTCGTTCGTGTCAATATTCACCGTGATCTACGCCTCCCTCCCATAACCAATCTAAGGCTCGTTGGAGAGTATCCCACTCATATGTAATTAAGTCAACTTTCGGAAGCAGGGATATCCTCGGATTTCGGGAACCACGGGGACCTTATGTGGCAATCAATGGCTCCTCCTCCTCCTCCTCCTCCTCTGGCTTCAGCGAGCTGGCAACCTCCTCAACGGATGGTGGGGACTTGAACTCATCCTTTGGTGCAGCTGGGAAATCTTCACTTTTGTATGCTGGAAGATTCTCCTTAATTTCGGGCTCAATCTTAACGGGCTTGGCGGATGCAACAGGAGAGGCTGATCGTCCGCGGGCATTGCTAATCAACTCTTGCGCCTTGTGGGAGTAATCGCCAACATATTGCTTTGTGATCTCGGTAGCTTGTGCAGCCTGGCGACTTGCGAGTTGTTTGACTTGCTCGGTTTGTTGGTTTACAACATCTGCAGTTTGGGCAAGGTAATGGTCGATGATCTCCTTGTTGGTCTTGTAAACCAAGGGCGAGAGGAAGAGAACCGAGGTTGCGATAAGAGAAAGACCCCAGAAAGGAACGACCTTGATCAAGTAGTAAGAGAAAAACGCGCCCAGAAAAGCCTTTGAATAGTTAGCACAACTCATTCGAAAAAAAAATATTAAAACTTACAGCAGCTGAAGCAAAAACATTTTCTACAAAGAGAATTCGTTGAGACTCGATAACGAAAAAGTTGATAAGCTCGTGAACATCACCGATGAGAGAATCCAGAGTTGACTTGGAGACTGTGTAGTATTTTCTTGGCCGAATTTGGGAAGTCAAGCCGTGTGACAAAAGAGCCTTTCCAGAAGCTTCAGCGAGCACAGTAACCCCCAAAGTCATCCATGTAATCTTGAAAGCATATCGGAGGATATCGAGATATCGGGCAGCGAATATAAACAGGACAATTGAGGCGTATGCAATGCCCGAAGCTCGGGGATTGTTCCATGACAACAGGCTGGAGAAGAAGGAATGGTAGTGTGTGAGTTGTTGGCCGGTAGCAGCAGGTGTTGCAGGTGTTGTGCGAGATGCGGCGAGATTCGAAAATTCGGCCTGGGTCTTTGCGTGCTGGTCTTTTACATTCTCTGCCACAGGCCCTGTTGGAATGTTATCAGCGTGGTTTTTGAGCTCCGATAAGCAAAGAAAACATACCATTCGTGACACTCTGGGTCAAGGGGTGATTAGCAACTGCGCTGGCGGCGGCGGAGGCATCTAGAAAATAATTGTCAGTTGTGCGAGTGAGGAGCTTGAGAGCTTGCATCGACTGTTTCAAAAGTTAGCGATCGAGGAACACGAAATTCTGGCGACGTGGTGAACGAGTGTGCCTTACCTTACTGCTGAGGACCGAGTTCTTTGCAGATTCCAGTCCGGTAGAGCCATTGCTGGCGTTGTTCTCGATGGAAGGCATGCCGCTGTCGGACATTATGATGCTGGCGAGCTCGATGAGGTGATTGACGGTTGTGGGCTTTGGTGACAAAGGAGCTCAGCAGGCAATGATGCTGCGGATGCCAGGTGGCCCAGCGATTTTCGGGGGAAGCTCGGGTTGGTGTAGAAAAGCAGTGCGGTGATGATGGAGTTGCTTTTGTCGGGTTGAAAGGGGCACTGAGGAGATTCGTTGTGTGTTGACGATGATGGCTCGGAGATCTGGGACTGGGAGTGGCTCTCGCACTGGCACATGAATTTATTAAAAGGGAGGAACGAATGAGGCTAGCGCATGAGCACACGACCAGGACAAAGGAGCTTTGGTGGGTGAGCGGTGGGCAGCCGATTTTCCTGTTTGTGTGTGTGGCTTGACGAGCAATGACGTGTGGCACAGGCCGATTCCTGGAAATTTCACGAGACAAACCAGCGCGGCTTCCGATTCACCTCTACCGTGTATATTATTATATCATAGACATGCAGATGCCCCCTTCTTGCGTGTCTCTGCATCCAGCAAGTCCCTACAATACCATCAAAGTGTTCTCTTCCCAAATGAAAGACACCTCTTTTGATGCGTTTTCGTTACCCAGCCTGTATATTGGACAATTTGGCATGTGATGGCGTCAGGCAGAAGAGAATGTCTCGAGGTTCGCATCCGGTGACGAAACACAACCACGAAGCAGTATTGACTCAGAAGCTGAAGGGGACATGTGTCTTCTAATATCCCAAGATATCGCGTGTTTCAGGGACATGTGTTTTTTTACTTTGAAAAGTACATGGATGCCACAAAAAGAGCTTGGATTCGATACCCTCTTTTGAAAGGAGAGAGAGCTAGTTACATACAATATTTGAGGCTATCCCTGAAATTTTCAGATCACCAGAAAAGTGGGTCTCATTTCAATATTTCATAGCACAAGATATCATCATTTGCTGCAGTAAAGTGGATGTGCTCCACCCCACTGCGGTAGAGTGACTCTCTACCTTGATAGCGCTCGAAGAGATATACCATCCCAGCGCTGGTAACGTATACAGTTTCGCCAACCAATATGCCCAAAGTTTCCATGTTTTTATGCTGGCGGAGACATCTCTCACGCATCGAGCATATCCATCCCCAAGCACGAGCGCAAAGTGCAACGTTTGCGAATTGAGGGTTCTAAATTCCATTCAACCGCCAATCTAGTGGTATTTACGATATGCACCTCGCAGACGGTCCAAATATTGGTAGTCAATGATTGCTGGACAAAGTTTACTTCTTATTCAATTACAAAGATCCCTTGGCCTTCTCCGAATCTTCAATCCCAACCGCCGCCCAAATAGGCGCAGACCCCTCACTCTTCTTATAAGTATCCTAAATCTGAAGCCATCTGCCTCTTCTCCACCTACTCTCCAGCAGCAATATCCAGCTGCTCAACACCCCCTCGCAGCGGTGAAATCTCATCACTCCCTTCCAACCTTCTCAACACCGTTTCATTCTCCGGCCTCGCAAAATAAGCAAGCGAATACTTGGTCAGTGCCGCCTGGTCACCAGTGCATAAGTAACCATATGAATACTACTATGCAAACGATTGTTGGTGAAAGAGACAGCGCATCGCCAACATTTATAATCGCGCAATTAAGCTGCGGTTTTACATACCGCCAATCCTTCTCCTCTCTTCCGCCCTCAGCGGGAAGGATTTGCAGCCCTCCAAGCACATTGGAAAGCACAGTGGTACTTCCCAAATCAGTATGTGGAGTCATGCTCGTGCGACGGTCTGCAAGTGGCTGTGGAATCATTCTCAGAAAMCTTGTCTGATCTCCCGAGCGTTCTTGGGTTATGTGTCGAGAGGTGGGAATTCAATCGGAAGGCCCAGTTGCTCGTCCAGACGGTCCATAATCATCATCGCAAGCTGGTGGCAGCGGATTGTGAATCATTTATATAGATCTCGATTCTACGCTACAATTTCAGGTACAGGAAGTGCCGAGACGTTTCCCACAATATCGTATTTACTCATACCCCAGAACTCACACTAATCTGGCGTTCCATTCTTGTCGATCTTCCCGACGCCGTATCCTTTATACCTATCTTCAACATCTTTGAAATTAGCCAGGCCTCAAAATCAGTGTCACGCTCTTGAAATCTCGAAGAAATACTCACCCAAACATCGTTCCATTTAACATGGCTTATTTTCCTTTTCTTGCAACTCAAGATCAAAGATTCGAGTCGAGAGTTTTGAAAAGTGCTTCGACGTCCTCTAGAATCTCCTTCCCCTTTGGAGAGTCCTCCATATCAAGCAGGAAGAATCCGTATTCTTGGCATGAGGTTTACAAGGAAGCCATCTCGCTGGTGTCATTGATGAGCATTTTGGCAAGTGAGAGGCGATTTAACTTGATTGTTTGCTCGGAAGTTGAGAAAGGGGCAAAGGGCACCCCGAGAAGTTCGTCTGGCATGATTGATATATGGTGTTCTCGAGAGTTAGAACAGAGTAAGATTAAAAAGAAGATCTGGTAGGCTAGAAGCTCCTTAGTTGCAAGTGAACAAGAAGAAGGTTCAAAAAGAGTACAGTAATCTTTTGTTTTTATTTTCATGCCACTTTTTCTTGTTTCGAAGAATTCATGTGCCAACATCAGGGTAGAAAGTTACCACGCCCAACACTTCCAACATGTCTTCTCCTGTCCATTTATATGAATACCGATCGATGGCTTCGTGTCGGTTAAAGCGGTGTAAGAATTATATCCCAACAACAAACTCTCGCCAACCCAGCACGATAAATAATCTTACATGCTACGTACATACAACCGTATCACCATCATTGATTCGCAGAGCAAGCATTCTTGATCCCTTGGATGAGAACCTTGCGTCATACAATCCGTATAGTCGTCTAACTTCCTCAAAATATCCTCAACAACGTTCTCAAACCATCCCCTTTCACCACGGAGTCATTTCCCAGCTCACTCACCACTCACCACCAATTTTCAACCCCCCCACCCCCCAACTAACCAACTAACCGACATACTTAAAAACCCCCAAAAATTCCCCATAACAAAACAACATGTCTCAACAACAGTGCCTTCAAGAATTCGAGTCCATCCCCTGGTGCCAGGATATCACCCAAGACCCTACATATGTACCGCGCGAAGCACGCTCGAGGAGAACCCTCTCGACGAGCACGCAACACTCTCTTTTCGGCAAAACGCTGAATACAGACTCGACGATTCGTGCTTGTCTTGTTTTCTGGCGAAGAGGGATCTTAAGTGGTACTGCAATTGGAACCCCATCGTCGTCATTATCACCAGAAGCACCATCAAAACGAGCGGAAATAGAAAAAGAGAAATGAGATTACTAAATGCAATAAACAACGAACTAGTCCTCCTTATCTCCCTCGGCCTAAATATGAACGGCCACCCCGACATCCTTCACTGCGGCGCCGCCGTAATGCTCATGGATGAAGCAGTTGGGTATTGTGTTCTCGCTGAGTTGGGTTTGGAGACCGGTGTTGGGAGTGGGGTTTTCACACGGATGGTGAGTGTTGTGTTTAGTGGGACGGTGAAGACGCCGGGGG
>JAAMPI010001537.1:0-13286 GCA_013054445.1 Cudoniella acicularis | reverse complement strand
TATACCGCGTACTACAGCTATACCATACACACCATACCTCCAACATACTTAATTAAGAAGAATAAGAGAGAGAGAGAGAGAGAGAGAGTATGAGGAATTGTATAGGTATATTAGTATAGCGAATATAATTCACGAAAGAAAAATTATTTTAGAGAGTATATATAGATAGTAAAAGATTCTATTGTTAATGTTAAGTTATTAACTAGAGCGTTAAAAGGGGCCTAAGTCCTAGCCTCTCTAAACACTCATTGATAATTTAATAGACTAGATAAGACTAGTTCAAGTAGTTGATTTGGAAAAGGCTAAGTTTACTCTCGATAAATTAATTTAGATAATACATTTTTAGAATCATGGTCGTCTTTGGTTTTAACCTAACCTTTGTGGTTTAAAAAGCTTTTGATTTAGTTTGCGTCTGGAGGTCCATGAGCGGCTTCAAGGTCTAGTCGACGTTTCACTAGCAGGACATAGGTGTTCCTTAATTAAACTGAGCTGAAGATGCACCTTCGTCAGTTGCAGCTGGAATATCCGGAAGCAGTTTCATGGGGTATTCTCGACCTGGCCTCCAGCGGGCGGCACTCCATTCATAGAATCTGAACTCGGGAATTTTAGCTTCATGATTCTCTCGCTTTCTCCACTGTAAGAACCGTTTAATTCTCCGCTTGAACCACTCCATATCGGCCCTTTCCATCCTATCCTGCGGATTCCGAAGCCATCTTGTGCGCCTATTACACCTTGCGAGACGAATCTCTCGTAGGTTGAGTAACGAGCGAGGATATTCCCTGGATTCCACGTTATCTCAGGGTCGAGGGTATCATTAACCCACACCTTCTCACCGTCACTCATCTGCACTAGCTCTAGGATTTCGATGTTGTTGAATGTAATGAAGAGCCAATCTGAATCGAAAGGACATTGGTAGAATTCGTAATACCTATGTAACTTCTTGGGCGATCAAATATAGCAGTTGAATCGAATAGCTGCGGAGCCTATTGTGTCTCTGATCAGGCCAGCGACATCTCATTCATGTACCTAGGATGAATTAGGAGCCTGTTTTCGATCAGCCTACTGGGTTCATGGCAGAAGGCAGAGGCTGATTCACAGACCACTAAACAATGGCTGAGGTTCGTAAGACGATAATCTAAGAGCCCCATTATATGTTCAAAGCGCATCGATCAATTTGATACATTCTACTGAAGATATTGGACCACCATGGCAAACCTTCCAGCGATAGAATTTCCACGATTCGGGGAACTCCCAAAAGAACTGCGACTGATGATCTGGCGGGCGACCTTTCCAGAATCCAAACAGCTCCACTTCATAGGAAATCTCACCATCTCTCAACACCTACGACCTTTGATCAGGCCCCCGGTGGCATCACGCGTTAACCGCGAAATTCGAGCTGAGACACTCTTTCGATTCTACTTTCTCAACCGCGTCCTGACTAGATTCACCTCCACTGGTTCTTTCCTCAAGGGATATTTTTTCTTCAACCTCGTTGTCGACACACTTGTCATTCCCATGCCTACCATTTTTCGCGGCCGAGACAATTTCCGATTAAACAATGGGGCGTTGACAATATCTTGGGAAAGATCACACGATTCTTCTCTTCTCTTTCAGGAGTAAGAGTCATGGAACTCATCCAAGCAGACCACGACAACTCGCATCAAAGATTAGGTTCGCGAATCGACAGCTTTCTCCGCAAGACAATCCTTATGTTCTTCACCGGCTTGGAAGAGATAAGACTGGCTGCTTATGAATACGATCCGGAAAAGTGGCGTACACAGCCGTTATCCCTTCAGCATCTTAAAGAAAGGAGAGATATACTTTTACGGCTCTTTGAAACGAGGAATAGGGAAGATGTCACTGTTAAGATACCGAAAATCACATTTCATATCTGGATTGCGGATTATGTGTACATCACCGACGCAGAAAAAATCCAAAATCCGGTTCTTTTTGCTGGGTTGCCTATTCAGAATGTTAAATTGAAGGGGATTGAAGCCGGTTCTTAGGAAGGGTATAAAGTTTCGGATATTGGCAACTTTGAGACAGATAGTGAGGCATCCGGTATTGGGACCGTTGATAAATAGCAAGATATTCAATAGGATTCTTAACTAAAAGAAAATGAGTGCTCTCATATATGTCCACTACACCTTGTTTGTTTTTATATTTAAAGTTAGAACTAGGCTTTGCTACTTGTGGTAGGTAGGCTTTGAGCAATCTGTTTAACCTAAATCCTAACAAGATTTGCTTGCTCGCAAACCTACTCAGCACATAACCACTATTACTGTTTATTCCGCAGTTGCGATGCTTGATTTCGGTAGATGGGTTACTACCGACTGCCAGTGTCATGATAAGAGTGGGAGATTAATCGCTCCATTCACCTACAAGGTTAAGATTTAGTAGTTCCTAAGTTAATAGAAAAATAGGCAATATTACGACAACATTAAAATTAGTAATGGTGCAGTCCCCTATCTGCGGCCTCAGCCCCTATTCTCACTGACTAAGATACTTGAATTGTACCTAGTTATTTGCAATAGAGCGGACCTTTTTTCCCATTATCCCCACTAACCCCTTCCCCCCTTCTTCTCTTCCATTCTTTTCACCATTATCGAGAGCCGCACTTTTATAGTCTCGGCAACACCATACCTTCCGGAACTTCCTTCCACTGTTTAGTCTCCGGATCCAATAACTCCTGCGCCTCCTTCCACTCTTTTTCGATCAACGCAACTCGTTCCTTACTTCTCGGCACAATCTTCACTTTGAATGGCTCCGGCATGCACACAAATCCTTGGGTCAACCTATTTGAATCCGGTAGAATCTCAAAACCATTTTCATCAACTTCTGGCTCAAAGTTGAACGACCACAATAATCTGCTCACCCCCAGAAATAGTGAACGCTCCACGACATGGATCCCTTGGCAAATCCGTCGGCCCGCTCCGAATGTGAATTGGTCGCGTTTTGTGACATCAGGGTTGTTTGCGGCATCAAATAGTGACTGATAATCATCTTTATACCTCATTGGTTCGAACTGGCGAGGGTTCGGGAAACGCGCCGGATCGTGGTGTATGGAATAAACGTTGTTGAGGACCCCGGCATCTTTGGGGATGAGATATCCTTTATAGTAATCGTCTTGGATCACAGCATGTGGCACTGCGCCCAGGATTGTGGTTGGCATCCAACGCAGAGACTCCTTAATAACGCCGCGAATATATTGCAGATTTGGCTCGTCGTCCATTGTTGGGAGACGCTCCGTACCTACCACTCTGTCAATTTCGGCTTGGGCCTTCTTTTGCACCTCTGGGAAGAGGAGCATGGCTTGGACAAAGCCATAGAGTGTACTAGATGTCGTATCTGAGCCGGCCTCAAGCAGCGAACCGGTGATATATGAGGCTTGAGCATCGCTGAATCCTTCCTTCTCTTGTAAACGTATCAAATCAGCAGAGAAGCTAGGCTTGGCAGTGCCATCTTGAATGCTCTGCTTTGCAATAAGCCAGTGACCGACGTAAAGATTCTTTTCTTTTTCATGCATTCTGCGAGCTTGGGCTTGCGTCGGGATCATCCAGTCGGGAAATTTGCGCAAGAGAGGGAAGAAATCTATCAGTGCAGCTGTCCCGGTCTGATTGATAACGGAAAATTCGTCGAATCCTTCGAAGAGTTGCTTGAGCTTCGTGTCATCTTTGGATGGTGTTCTCCAACTGGACGACTAGTTAGAATGTTGTTCTTTACGCGACTTTTTAAATACGGATGGATTTTACCCAAAAGTCATTGTCGTAGTGAGAGAGTTGGAATAACGGCGGATATGATCAAGATTTTTATCAGGATTATGCAATATTTCGTACAGCATTTGCTTGTTCTCAAGGAGTTGATATGGGACGTAAGTCTTTGCCACAGACATATGCAAGAGTCCATGGATCAGCTTTCTGAAAGAGCGCCACGTTGGCCCATAAGTCTAGATCCTTCGTCAGCATCTGGGGCAATGTTTTTGGATATGTAGTCTCAGTATAAACCATCATCAAAAAACGCATTCCTCCGCTGCACAGAGTCTGGCCAATATACATGTCTTGTCGATCACTGTAAATTGAGCTCTTCTTGTCAAGTAGATCTTTCACAGCCGTATCGCTTGACAGAACAACTAGTGTCTTTGTCCCAAGGATGAGACTATACACCGGTCCGTATTTTTCAGCCCATTTCTGGAACTGCAGATGTGCATTTGATGATGGCATCTGTAGAGGGAATTAATACTCCATACACCGTCAAATATCAATTTTGACATACAAGATGTATATTGCCTAGAATAGGCAATGTTGGTGGTCCCTATATGTCAACATCTCAGAGTCAGTATTCCTAATTGATATGTTTTCGGGAGTAGTTGAATATTCTTCTGGGAACAACCACGAAGAGGAATTTTGCGCCGAGAAGTTGACTTACCGGTGGGTATCCAGCTGGGCGTCTTCCAATCCGTAAAATTCGGACTACGAGTAGCACGAATATGGCACTGAGTGCAATATGCAATAGTCTGTTCGCTAACGGCATCTTGGCAAAAGAGGGAAATTTGCAGAGATGCTCAAAGGAAAAGAGGATGATTACCTATATAAAGAAGCAGGGAATGGGTGGGGCACGAGTGGGACACGAGTGGGGCAGATGACCTAGCCTGACAGAGTTACACAAGAACGAGGAATAGCAAGCAACTTTCGACTTTACCCCGAGTAAGCTCGCTTCGGCAAGGATCGACACTTCGATGGAGACTGGCCCGACAGGCATTGGAGGGCGATTGGGTGAGCTATTGTTAAATCTAGGCTGGGTAGAGGCTATCCGATATGCCAATTTTTTATATTAAATAACCTTGAAATAATTGTTGTTGGCCTCTCCCAAAGCATACTCGATCGTGCCTCTAGTGCTCCGCGTTCGGTTCTGCAGCTTATTAGACCGAGTTTGTCAGCACGCACAACACCTTAAAGCACTTCCTGCATCTTCGCGAAGCCACAGATGCAGCCTTGATAACACAGCAGTTGATGATCAAGCCGTACAAGCGTTCAAATGTACAGTATGAATTCTGCCCTGCCATATTTCGAATATCTCTAGCTACTCCACATAAATTTCACATAAATTTCCCAACTATACAGTGCAACTATATCATCCATTTCTGGTATAACTTCGTCCACGCTTGAATGTCGAATGCTCAAGAATCAGGGCTCAGCTCAAGTTAGGACCGCCACTACTCAAGTCTGAAGACAGAAATAGAAAAACCTTATGTTAAGATTCTAATATAAGATTAGTTGTTCTAAAACCTAGTAATCCTCTACTATCCTAGGAGATAACTATTGAAAAGTTAAGCGAACTATAAATGATTAAGGTCTTGTATTGAAATAAATGAGGCGTAGGAAGCTCTTTATCTAAAGCTCAAGTAGAAAAGATATCTAGAAGATGATAATAGTTAGGTTATCGGAGCTAATATATATCTTGATTTTACTGAAGTTTCTACAGTAGGGAAGATCTTAGCGTGAAATATTTAAAACTGATGAAAATTTAATATATTTCTTTTCAAAAGTTCAACTATTAAATTATTAGCATTAAATCATGAGTGAATAATATTATGCAGAATGGTAAAATTATAGAATATTATCGCTCGTAAATTAATTATTTAGACAATTTTCGAAAGAATCTTACGAAAGAAATGCGTCCCCGGGGTGACATATTCCAGAAATAAAAGTTGCGCGTAAGTTTCCTACGTTCTCCCAAAAGTAAAAACGTATCTGCCAACATCAATAATGGTACTATCAAAATTGGCCAAGCCATGTGCAATCCGTAGATTGCCAGCATCCTCACAAGGTCCAGGAAGTGTCTAGCAGTGCCTTGCGCTTTTGTTGTCTTCTTCTCACTAGGCACTGGGGCTGGACTATTTGTTCCCACTCGCACGTCTACACTCACTTTTCTACTTATGACATCGTTAGGAATGAGAACTGACAGGTCAGGACCTTCGGAGACTTCAGAGCTGGAGCTGAAGCGGCTGGAATAACTTGAGCTTCGTTCATTCCACCTTATTCTCCGACCAGCCCATCCTGGTGATTCGAGGATTCTATCTATGAACTTCCTGGAACTTTGGCCAAAGAGCTCTCCTGGAAATGGTTAAATAGTTATTTATAAGGTCCTCATGTTTCTTACGATATTTCAAAATCAGGCCGCGAATTCGGTACGACTACTCCTTGCTTGTGGTTCCCTTCCTCTCAATATCTTCACATTCGGTCTTGAGCTCCCAAGATATGTAGTCCACCAACATCCGTACTATAAAGACTAGTTTTTGCCGCAGTTCCACCAATTCAGGAGATTTATCTGGCTTGATTGTTGCTGTTGCTTTCGATTGATGGGCTTTAACAAGCTGCGAAAAGTACTCCGTTGTTCCGAAAGTCTCCGTGAATTCGGGGGTTGAAAACGTTAAGTATCTCAACACATAGCCTTCGCTGTCTAGTGGGATTGAGTCATCCTCATCTTCGATAATAGATTTATTCTTGATATGTGAGAAAAAAAGAGTCAGAGTTAGAGTCAGACGGCGATCCAGGTTCCGCGTTTGAGCCTCCGAGGTCGTTATCGTTTTTCATAATTCGTTTCATTGCAGTTTGACAAGTATTGAGAATCTGTGGCTTCTTTTCTTAGTCATCCCCAAGTGAAAGCCCATCTATGTAAACTTCGTCAATTACAAAGCTTTCAACCTTGTCAAAGTAGGCCTTATCGTGGTTGTATAGANGTTTNNTTGTAAGAAGGGTATAGCCGTAGTACGCGGTATATAGTATATATAGAAGATATATCTATATAGTCGTCGGTAGGCGGCTAAGGTGGACAGTNGAAGTATCGCTTAAGCGGTGAGTCTTATATCGTATTAAAGAATATTTTATTTTACTTAGAGGGANAAGCTATCTANAGGANAAGANGAGACCTATATATACTACTTATAAAGAGACTAGAAGATTCTANTGATTAGAAATCAACTACTGTCTATGACTAGTTTTTATCACCTGCTTATAAATCAAGGAAAGACATCACTAGAAGCTTCTACAAGCTTCTAGAACCTTCTGCTTAGTAATATATATTAGTAATATATATTACTAATAGTTCTTATTATAGATATAAGTATTTATTACTATATATCTAACACGCCCTCTTAATAACTACTTATATATAATAAGTAATTATTCTATTTCCTTATCTTATATTTTATAGTATAAGTATAAACAATTTAGGTTACTTAATACTATATTATAACTATATTTTAGTCTATATAGTTTAATTNCTTAAGGAATTCCTTAAATTTAACCTTATCTAGCGGCTTAGTTAAGCCGTCTGCTTTCTGTTCCTTAGTAGGAATATATATAAGGTCTATAACACCTTCTAATATAAGGTTCCTTATATAGTNGTATTTAACAGCTATATGCTTAGTTCTTTCGTNAAAAACAGGGTTATACCCTAGCTNTAGAGCGCCGTTATTATCTGTATATAAGGGGAATTTCCTTTGCTTATAAAAGCCTAATTCCTTTATTAGACTTATTATATATATAGCTTCTTTAGTAGCTNTATTTATAGCTATATATTNAGCTTCTGTCGTACNTTGTGCTACTATAGTCTGTAATTTAGANTTCCACGANATAGGACTATTAGCTAAGTAGAATATATAGCCNCTAGTTGATTTAGCGCTATATANGTCTCCTGNNTAGTCTNCGTCANANTAGCCACTTATAAAGTTACTATTATAATCTTCTAGCTTATAGGTAATAGAGTAGTTACTAGTAGCCTTTAAATAGCGTAGTACTNTCTTAATAGCTATAATATGTTCTTTACTAGGATTAGACGNATATCGTNCTAGTTTAATAGTAGCGTAGGCTATATCTATTCTAGTACCTAGTACTAGATATAATAGNCTTCCTATAATGCCTTNATATAGTCTTATATCCTCTTTACTAGCTTGTTCCTTATTAGGAACNAGTTTAAGCTTAGTATCTAAANGGGTATAAATAGGATTACTATTAGCTATATTATATTTCTCTAGTATCTTAGTAGTATATTTAGCTTNACTTAGTTCTAGAGACTTATTAGATATATTAATATCTATACCTAAATAGTCTTTTATAATCCCTAGNTCTTTNATCTTAAAGGACTTCTTAATAGTACTAATAAGACTATTAATATCGTCTTTATTAGGTCCTATTATAGCTAAGTCATCTACGTATATATATATGATTATATTCGTAGTTTTATTTATAAATATATAGCTTTCGGTATTTAANGCTTTAAAGCCTAGTTCTTTTAGTTTATTAACTAGGGTAAAATACCAGATTCTAGCCGATTGCTTTAGGCCGTATAGNGCTTTATTAAGTAGTAAATATTTAGCTTCTTTATTATCTATAATATTATCTAGCTTAATATATTCTAGGCCTTCAGGTAATTCTAGATATAGTTTAGTGTCTATATTACCCTATNTAAAAGCTGAAATCATATCGATTTTATATATATAATAGCTATTTAGTATTACTAGCGCGAATACGACTTTCNACGCTATTTNCTTTATTACNGCCGNAAAGGATTCTATATAATCCTGGCNNTATACTTGTTCGAAGCCTTTAGCGACNAATCTAGCTTTAAANTCGATAATATTATTATTATCTTTAAGCTTATATACCTACCTNGTNNTAAGGGGCTTAATAGTAGAAGTAGTAGTAATATTAGTATTATTAGTTATAATATCCCAAGTGTTATTACTTCTTAAAGAGTCGACTTCCTTTTACATCGCTCTAATCTAGTAGTCTTTATAAGGATTATTACTACTAATAGCTTCTTTATATGATTTAGGCTCTAAAATAATAGTGTCTTTAGTCTTATTTATAATNACTTTCTCGATATTACTATTATCCCCCTCTNTTTTAGAGGTTAAGTAAGCCNTAGAAGCTAGTTTATATAAGCTATTACTATTAATAGTATAATTAGCGTTTTTAGTCTTAGATCGAGTAGAAGNTATTATATAAGGTTCTTGTTCCTCTTTATAATAGTCNTTATTTAACTCGTCTATACTATTATCNTCGCTACTATTACTATTATTATCGTCTTCTACTATTNCCTCTTTATTAGAGTTACTAGAATCTAGTATATCGCTTCTAATAGGTNATTCNACTCTATTATTACTATTATTATTATCTTNTATANTAATANATCTTGATCTANNTATATTACTANTAATTCTAGTAATATAGTCATAGTCTTTAGAATCGTCTTCTAATAGCTTANTATAGTCCTNATCTATAATATAGTCGTCGTTATATACTAAGTCTTCTTTAATAATTATNTCTCTANTACTTATAACCTTATTTAANTTAGGTATATATACTAGGTAATTATTAGAAGATTCCTANCCTACTAGTATACTACTATTAGCTTTATTAGCTAGNTTACCTAGTCCTTGTCTACTTCTTACTTCCTTAGATATAAGAGTATAATATAAAGAACCTAGTATCNTTATATATAATATNTCTNGTTTAGTNTTAAAGATNGATATATAGGGTATATCTTTAATAGNACTATTATAAGTCCTATTTTTAATATATATAATAGACTTAATAAGATAAGGCCAANNGAATAGGGGTATATCCTTTTTATTACTTATANTAATAAGCCTTTCTAATATATAGCGGTTTAATCGTTCTNCTATACCGTTCTNTTCAGGGCTATAAGGGCTAGTATAGTCGTTATATATCCCCTTAGCTTTATAGAAGCTAGTCTATTTATTACTNTTNAATTCTAAGGCATTATCCGAGTATAAGCCCTTAATAGATATATTAAGTTAGTTTTTAAGTAGGTTATATAACTCTACTAGCTTATCTATAGCTTNNGATTTATATTTTAANCTATATATATATATAGCTCTAGTAGTATCNANANNTAAANNTAATAAAATACTTTTNANCTAATAATCCTAGTATTNTAAAAGGNCCTACTATATCTAGGTCAAAATAACTAAGGATATCTTTATTAGTATTTAAGGGTTTATAACTAANNNTTTTAGTTAGTTTACCTATAATATAGGATTTATAGTCGTCTAATTTAGTCTTACTATCTTTAGATAGATTAAAGCCTTTANAATTATTTATAGTCCTAATTAGGTAATCCTTATTTAAGTGATTTAACCTCTTATATATTAGGTCTATATTTAGCTTACTTATACTTTTATCTACTTTATATAATACGCCCTCTAGCTTAGTATTATCTACTTCTAAGTCTAGATAATAAGCGTTATTATTCNACTTANCTATAATAGTNATATCTTTATTTANTAATTTAGCTATATTACTATTAAAAGTAATATTCNANCNCTTATTAGTTAGGGTTTTAGTAGANANNAAAGTAGCTTTTAGATTANGNATATAGTTAACTTTANTAACTAATATCTNTTTATTATTACTAGTTAATATAGGTATATTNCCTATTCCTAGTATAGGTAGCTTNCTACCGTCAGCTATAGTGATATACTNATTATTAACTGACTTATAGTCTATTAACCAGTTCTTATTAGGGGTAAAGTGCTTAGATACTCNTAAGTCTANGATAATACTATTATTATTACTANTAGTAGTATATATAGTNCNTATATCNTTAGATATAGACATTAGAGTCTTATTAGAGCCTTTATCTTTATCNTTATTATCCTTATTATCTTTATCTTTATTCTTTTTATNTTTATTNTTAGATTTAGAATTAGAATTACTATTATTATATAATTTAGGATATTTAATATAANACTTAGCTTCTAAGTNCCCCCTTTTATTATAGTATTTATAATAAGGCTTATTCTGATCCTTATTATATTTAGAAGCCTTATTAGCTTCTAAATTACTATTAAAGCGGCTTTCTTCTAATATTAATTTATTTATTAGTTTATTAATATCTATATCGCTTATATCGCTACTTATTTCTTCGTATTTATAAGAGGCTAATAAATTAAAGGTAAAAGGTAATCCTTTAAATATAATCTATACTATAAAAGGACTAGGTATAGTACAGCCTAATTCCTTTAGATATATACTAGTAGATTAAATAGAACTAATATATTTATCGATATTATTAAAAGAGCTATATTTAGCTTCTATTAGCTAGTTTAGGTATCGGCCTATTAGCTCGA
This sequence comes from Cudoniella acicularis, assembly GCA_013054445.1. NCBI lineage: Eukaryota > Fungi > Ascomycota > Leotiomycetes > Helotiales > Helotiaceae > Cudoniella > Cudoniella acicularis. The sequence continues at coordinate 2,131 of JAAMPI010001537.1, read as the reverse complement.
AGCTACTATCGCTATACGTATCCTTAATAGCCTTTTATAATAGGCTAGCGCTAGTTTTATCTTTAAACCTTTCTATATTATCTAAAGATATAATAGATTTAATAGTATCTAAAGCTTTATTATTATTCCTTAGCTAGTCACTATATCTTTCTTCGTATTTAACGCCTAATTTATTAGACCTAAGTATAGTACTATTATAGTATAGTACTTTATTAGGTTATAATATAATATTATCTATATAAGATATAAAGCCGTTTATTTCTAGATATAGCTTAGCTTTATTAAGCTATTCTATATAATTAGACTTCTCTACTAGTTTAGGGCCTTTATAGGTAGAAGTCATTTTAACTACTTATATATAGTGTTATTAGCCTTTTATATAATTATCTTTTCTTATTAAATACTATTTTAAGGTCTTATAATATTCTTTATCCCTTTTTGCCTTTTTATAAGGTCTTATACCTTTTTATAAGGTCTTATACCTTTTTATAAGGTCTTATACCTTTTTATAAAGTCTTATACCTTATATATATAAGGTCTTTATTTATAGTATTATTAACTATTTATTATTATATTTCTTTATTTATAGTTATAACTTTTATATATCTTATCTAGATTATATTATTTATATATAACTTAAGAAATACTAAATAATAATTTCTCTTATATATAATAATCGTAGTAAAGGCTATAGCTTAACCCTCTTTAAGGATAGCTTCTTATAAGCTATACGAGTACTAGACTAGTATAATATAAACTATATATAATAGAATAGCTATATCTTATTAGATTTATAAATAGTATACTATCTATAGTATCTATAAGCCTAGGCGCCTTAGTATAAGATCTTGGCTACGTAACCACTATAGTCCTAGTATATAGGGGGTAATAACCCTAGTAGCTTCTAGCGGTCTAAGATTATACTCTCTCTTAGACTTAGTCTTAGGGACATAGGCCTTAGGTTCTACTACTATATATATAGTGAGTTATCGACAGGTATATAGGATATACTTCTCTTAACGATCTAGAATCGGAAGTAAGGATTAATATATAGCGATTACGTAATCCGGGCTTATAACCTATAGGAAGGGTATAGCTATAGTATACGGTATATAGTATATATAGAAGATATATCTATATAGTCGTCGGTAGGCGGCTAAGGTAGACAGTAGAAGTATCGCTTAAGCGGTGAGTCTTATATTATATTAAAGAATATTTTATTTTACTTAGAGGGAGAAGCTATCTAAAGGATAAGAAGAGACCTATATATACTACTTATAAAGAGACTAGAAGATTCTATTTATTAGAAATCATCTATTAGTAATATAGACTAGAAGATTCTATTGATTAGAAATTAACTACTGTCTATAACTAGTTTTTATTACCTGTTTATAAATCAAGAAAAGACATCACTAGAAGCTTCTATAAGCTTCTAGAACCTTCTGCTTAGTAATATATATTAGTAATACATATTATTAATAGTTCTTATTATAGATATAAGTATTTATTACTATATATCTAACATCTCTAAGAACGTCTTCTTAAGCCCGGTTTAGATAGTTAGGAAGACCTTAGCTTAGTCCCTAAGGCCTATTTAAACTATCTTAATATGTTTTCTAAGGCTATCTCCGACGTCCTACCTCTATATCACTTATATAACTATAAAATTACCCTTAAAGTCGATAATAACCTAGGATATAGCCCTCTATATAAGATAATAATAGAAGAGCTAGAGGCTATAAAGAAGTATCTAGTCGATAACTTATATAAAGGATTTATCAAACCTAGTTAGTCTCTCTATATCACTCTAGTCCTCTTTATCAAGAAGCCTAACAGAGGCCTACGGTTTTATATCGACTACTAGAAGCTTAACTAACTTACCTATAAGGATCGATACCTTCTCCCCTTGATTAATAAGACTCTCGCTCGTATAAGAAGGGCTAAGATCTTTATAAAGCTTAATATCTATTAAGCTTTCTACTAGATATAGATAAGTCCTAATTTAGAAGAGCTAACTACCTTCTAGATAAGATATAGAGCCTATAAATATAAGGTCTTACCCTTTAGACTAACTAACGGCCTAGCTATATACTAGAGATATATAAATAACGTCTTCTTTGACTATCTAGAC
>JAAMPI010001536.1:0-13303 GCA_013054445.1 Cudoniella acicularis | reverse complement strand
CCTCCCCTCCACCTCCCTAACCAAACCCATACAATCGCTCACAACCCCCTTAATCTCACAAACCTCGACCGCCACCCTCCTCATCTGTATCCTCTCCAAACGCAAACCTATATTTTCTATTCTCCCCTTGGAACGCAGCCAGAGCCAGCGGTGTCTCCAGTCGCTTTTGTAGAATTGCTGCGTTGCGTCGAAGGACCATTCTAGCTCTTTTTCTTCTTCGCGTTGGTGGTGGGAATGGTGGGGAGAAACGAGGAAATGAGACTCATAGTGTTTGAATTGTTTTATGAGGTCTTTGACGGCGTGGTTTATGATGTAGTGTGGGCCGCCTTCATAGTATAGATTCCCGGTTCGGGTTTTGGTTGTTGTGTAAGGGGAGGTGCTGGAGTGACGCATGCGTTTTAGGTACGTGCGTTCTTCGTAGAGGGCTTGGCGGAGGAGGGAGAGTGTGTCTTGCATTTCGGTGGGTGCGGAGGTGATGGTTTCGAAGGCGGACCAGAAGGCATTGAGCCCTGGTGTTTGGGAAAGAGGTGGGTTAGTTTTTTTTGTTTGTGAGACTTCAGGTGTGGAGGTGGTGGAATTGCTCTGTGTTAGTACTGTGTTTGGGGGAAATATACAGATGGGGATTGGAGATTTTGGCTACTTACAAATGGCGAGCGTGAAGGAGAAGGAGATGAAGCCTACTATTATTGATGCCAAGGATATAGGGGCGATGGATGTCATTTTGAGGGTTAATTAGGGGGTTTCTCCTTTTCCCCAACTATAATAGGAAATGGTAAAAGGGAATAGGTATTTTCTGGATCGAGCGAGGTCTGTGAGTCTTATCAATGTGAGAACCACCTGGTATAAACATTTTGAAGACATCTTTACCGGTTGACTTTCAAGAGAATATCATATTTGCATTTCCAGGTCCATTGATAAATTTATATCGCTAACAATCTCTCTGTTTAAGCGAATCGAAGAAAATTGATATCAATCTCAGACAAATTGTGTTAGAGAAGGATCGTAATTACAATCTGTTAACGAATGCGATTGCGGACATGGAGGGGTAAAAAGCACGGAACTTCCGGAAGTGGAGAGAAAGTAAACAAAACCTCAGGACCAAAAATCGGAACCTCATCCCCACACAGCATGATTGGCTGAAGCTTGTGCCACCGCAGATCTTGATTTCAGCTGAGTCTTTGTGGCGCAAGCTGTAACATGACGTGTGGCTAAAAAGAGGTAACTGGGCTGAGATAAGACAGACGACCACTTGGACTTGATCTCGACCTTTTTCTTGATCTCTCTCTCATCATCCTAATTCTTCATCAATCTTTGCCACACGTCAATTCAGTGCCGATTTGCGAAGATGTTGGAATACTTCACCTACAAGAAAGTTAAGAAGCATCAAGAGGATAAGAGAAAACAGGTGGCTGTTGCGACACCGCCACCACTCCTCGACGAAGAAGATGAGCGCTTTCTCCAAAGAGTGGTTTCTCCTGAGGGAACACCACCTGCGCTACCTGCAAGACCGACATGGGGAACAGAGGCTGGAAGCACAACGGGAAATGCGTCGCAGATGGTAGTTCATGAACCAACGAGGCCCTCGAAAGAGCGACGACGCTCTTCTTCATATTTTCCTCACCACCATAAGGAAGACAAGGGGAAAGCACCAGAGAGTGAGGCGCCCAAAGAACCACAGAAGTTAGGGCGCTTTGCTTCGATTCTCCGTCGCAGTGGCACCAAGAAGGTATTTCTCTCTTCAACTCCTTCACAACTCAATCTAACTGCAAAACTATAGGACAAACAAGCCCTCAAACCCACCACGAATGTCGTTCCTCCCTCCGAAGCAAGCCAAGAAGAAGACGACCTAACCCACATTCTCGACGAACTCTCTCTTACAGCCCACAATAACCGCGCCTTCTCCCTAACTAAGGAATCCCAAGAGCTGGTCCAGAAATTCACCGTGGTGCTCAAAGACCTCGTGAACGGCGTGCCGACAGCCTATGACGATCTCATAAGCCTGCTAGATAACAGTCATGATATTCTCAATAAGACATTCGAAAAGATGCCCAGCTCTTTACAGAAACTGGTCATTTCACTGCCAGATAAATTGACCAAGAACCTTGCTCCAGAATTGCTCGCTGTTGCAACAGAGACTGCAGCACTGGAGACGGGAGGTAAAAGTGGAAAAGGAGCAGCAGCAAGCACAGCAGGGTTGGGGCTAGCCGGTGCAGCGAAATCCTTCTTCACGCCCTCTATGCTCAAAAATTTAGTCACGAAACCTGGTGCCGTGGCCAGCACGTTAAAGGCAATAATGAATGCGTTGAAACTGCGATGGCCTGCGTTCATGGGCACGAATGTCCTCCTAAGCTTAGGCTTATTCGGTATGTCTTCCCTTCTAACCCATTTTCACACAAGCACTCACTAAAGCCAATAGTTCTCCTTTTCTTCTTTTGGTACTGCCACAAACGAGGCCGGGAAGTCCGCCTCGAGCGGGAAGCCGGCGGAATTAGCGAACCCCCCAGCCGCAGATCCTCCCACCGCCGCCACAGCAGCCACGAGGCATCCTCCCCGCGTGAGAAACGCCCCAGCTCCAGCCGAGCAAGCTCCTCCCGTGATGACACAGAAGCCCGTCGAGAAAGACGCCACCAAGAGCGCTCTTCTAATCTTCGCCCCGAAGAAGGTAGTTCCTCTCCCCGCGAAAAACGCTCTAGTCGAGAATCCCGCTCTTCTAACGAACGACGCACCGATGACGATGAAGCTCCTCGAGAAAGACGCCGTCATGAGCGTTCGACTCTGAGACCTGAAGATGGGAATGGAGCTTCCTCTCCCCGCTCCAAGCGATCCAGTCGAGAGAGCTCCATCCGTGAAGAAGGCCACTCTTCGCATTCCTCACACGAGCGAGAACGACGTACAGGTGACGACGAAAAAGAAAGACCTTACTATTCATCCAGTACGAGTAAACGCCGTAGCAACACGGACACACCTCCATCAAGCAGTTCTCGATACAGGACCGATGATCGAGATCGTGAGACAGATCGAGAAAGAGATGAGCGGCATTCTAGAACTGGAAGTTCGAGGGTATCAAGGGATCCGAGGGATGATGCTTATGAGCGTGACAGGGAGAGGAGACGTAGAGACGATCGATGATTTGATTTGATTTGACTTTATTTTCTTCGCTTTTCTTTGTTTGAATACTACGGGGGAAAGGGGAAGGGAGAGCAACGGAGGGGAAGGAGTAAAAAATGATTAACGAGCGAGCAGCGACGAGGAATGAAATGACAAAATCAAATAGATAAATAGTAGATACCCCTTAGTTTTTTTTTTTCTAAAATTTAAAATTTTTAAAGTAAATAGAAATCTTTTTTCTATTAGACGAAGCCCCTTGCTTAAACCTTTTCGAAACAAAGTACCTCTCCTCTTAAGAAATATTCTAAACTAGCCCTTCTTACTAACCAGACGAGAGCCTTTCTTAACCCCTCTTTGAGATCTAAATACCTCTCCTCTTAAAAAAACATTATAAACCTGATCCCTCTCTTTATCAGACGAAAGTTTCTCTTCTAAGCCCCCTTTCAAGATCTAATATCTCTTCTTTCAATAGATATTATAAACCTGTTTTATTCTTTGAATAAAAAGTATTTTTACTCTTTATAAATATAATTTCAAAACGCGTTTTTCTATATATTTTCTTTTTATAAAAACATCGCTTAATCTGTTATTATTTAATGTTAATTATCTACCTAAACCCCCGATGTTTAACTAAATAAAGAAGAATTCCTGTTGTCTTTTAATGAGAATTATGCTCTCGAAGTCTCGATTTTCAAGTAGACATTCACTTTCTCGTTAATTTTTCTTTGAGTTTACGTAAATACTCTACGTAAGGAGATGCGATAAGATCACGTAGAGAGGAGGTCACGATAGAGGCGTGAAGGACGAAAGGAAAGTTTAACCGCTACGTAGCGTGATTTGTTACGAGTTAGGTGCGTAAGGCTCTAGAATCGCTGCTGCCCGTAGGCACATGTATACTCCCCCTCCCGCCGCATAAAATCTAGTGCCAAAATCAAATAACAACGAAGACTTTTTGATTTATTGAAAAAGCAAATGTGCGATTGTGCGACATGTATGATTGGTGTAATTGCGGCATTTATGGAAGGTAGTCATCCTCGTCGTCATTTGCTCGCGATCTCTTCGACTTCTTTGACTTGGTTGCCCCTGCGCTTCGACGCTTCGCAGCCTACCGGTTGTCAGCATTTGTATCGTAAATCAATCAGAAATGAATGCGCTGGAGACAAGGTGTTGGTAAACTTACAGCAGGTTGAAGTTTAGGCTTGGGTTGCGTCAACTCTCTATTCAAGAAGTCCTCAAAGGTCCGGAGTTGAGCATCGCTGACACTGCCACGAAATGGACCATTGGTCGTAGAAAATGACACAGTCACTTTCTTCAAACCACGAATTGAGGCAATTTCATCGAAGCCTGCCGTTTTTGAGAATTTCGAGATTGAGTTGTCGTTTTGGTGGAGTCTCTGTCTTCGGGGTCGCCTGAGGTCGCCGACGCACCACCGGGTGATAACGATGTGAAGAATCTCCAGCTTTGGGAAACTTCCAATCATTCTCAGCGCGTGCTTGTCCTTCTGGACGAAAGCCCACCACTCGAACGTTACTTCACGCATGTTTACACCTAGCTTCTCGAAGGAAATAATGGCGAGAGGATCCTTGGGAACTTCGTAGAATCGAAAGTTGTTTCTATAAAAGATTGGAGAGGCTTCATCGTAAATTTGGCGGCAGGTTGCTCTGATTGCTAGAGTAAGATCTGTAGGGCCATGTCCATAGCGGAGATGAACTGTGGAAGACGATTTGACGAGAATTGTGTAGACCATATTTCGAAGCTCAATGGGAAGTTTCAGGAAGCGAAATATTTTGTCCGCTAATAGTAATGTTAGCAAAAAAGTGAACGTTTCAATGCCAATTGGGTGACTTGCAGGCACTCGCAAAACCTTGGCCGATCTTGCTCTCAATGGACTTCAGCTCTTTCAGAGCATTTTCGAAGAGTTCAAGACGACCAGGAACAAGTTTGATAGCCTGACCGATCTCCTCAGAACCCATACGGTAAAAGGGAATTTGAGAGAAATCAATAATCTCCATTTTACCATCATCAAGTTTCCTCATTAGACACAATCCGCTTGGTAGGTTTGCGTCGGTCTGGATAGTTTGAAAGACCGGCTTTTCGGGGTTGACAATGATCGAAGATTCCTCCATATCGAAGTCATCTTCGTCGGAAGAAATCGAAAGATTCTTCGAGGACTTGACAGGTAATTTGCCTGATCTGCTGCGGGTGACTGGCATTTTGTCGGATATTTGATCAGACAAGAGCGGGAGATGAGAGGAGAACGGGTTTTGTTTGAGGTTGTAAGGGATGAATTGGTGAAAGAAGATTTGCCGAAAAATCCAAGAAGGAAAGGGAAAGGCGAAGATCGGGAAGATTTTTGCTTCGAGGCTGCAAGGAATTGAGGTGGAAGATAGGTTTGGCGAGAACTTCAGGAAAGGCTGGAGTGTTTTGAGGTAGTGAGTGATTCGAGGTCGTAAATGTTTTGAAGCTCAAGGGATTGAAATAGTGGAGAAATACCCGCCGAGAACTTTAGGAAGGAAGAGGGAAGAGGGAATGCCCTTTAAGTTGAGGGATGTCGGACTTTAGGTTGAGTGGGTGAAGGAAGGTATATGGAGAAATCCGGGGAGAGAAAGTGAACGCTCTTTGAGTAGAGGTATTGTTGGATTGCTGATTGAACTGATTAAGGAAGAGCTCTCAAGAACTCTAGGAAGGCGGGGTGAGTGCCTCTTTGAGTTGAGATATCTTGTGATTTCAGTTGGAATTGGTGAAGGAAGATCTGTCGAAAGTTCCAGGAAGGGTGGATGATTCTTTAAGTTGAGGTGTTGTTATATGAGATCGATCCAACTCATCTAGGAACATCTGCTAAAAGCTGAAGGGAGGAGAAGTAGATGCCTCTTTGTGTAGAGGTGTTGCTGTAAGAGGCTGTATTCGTTGAAGAAGTTTTGCTGAGAAGACCGAGAAGGAAATAGCAGATGTTTCCTTTAGTGTGATGTATTGTTGCAACAGATCGAATCACTCGAGGAAGATCTACCGAGAAGTCCTGGAAGGAAAGAGTGAATGCTTCTTCAAGTAGAAGTGAGGTTAGTCTTTGGACACAAGTTGAAGGTGAATGTTCTACAAGTGAGCGATTGTGAGTCACAAAGAGGACATCCGATGAGAGGAAGGTGTCAAATGCTGCCTCTCTCTAGTCTCAAGGAATTAGGAATTGCGGCTCGGAAATATGACGACTGAACGAAAGGGGGAGAAGTGAACGACTGCGCGTGACGCGAACGACAATGTGGCTGAGAAAGACTGTAAAGATCGAAATTCGATGTTTGGTTTGAGAATTCGAATGTGTGCAGGAGACCATGACAAACGCGTTAAAGAAGTGCGCGTCGTGGTTCCGAGAAGGGAAGTCGCAGCCTCGTTAGGTAGTGGGTGATTAATAGAGAAAGAACCACCCCTTTAGTTATCCCGGGGTTGGCCCGCTTATTCAAAACTGACTATGCAGATGTGCAGCCACCCACTGGGTTTTTATAATGAATTTTGAAGAGACAAAGATGATGGATATCTTAAATTGAAGCGATTTCTGATTGAAGGGATTGTGGTTCCTTCGCCAAAGTTGGCAGATGTGTACATCCCTTCTTTAGATGCAATTAGGCGTTAGTTATTGTGTTGTTTTTGCGAAGTGATGGCCCAGACGTAGAAGATGTCGCCAAAGAGAAGATGCAACGTAGTTCCCCTAATAGAGCTTAGCTTAGTTGTCTTGGGTGGTAGTAGTGGTGATTGGGGGTGTGGAGGCGGGGTGGATGAGGAGATAGAAGTATGTGAGAACAGGTAACAAGTCCAGACCAAATGTTTAACAGGTGTTATTTTTGAGAGATTTGTGGGCAAGCTATAAACTCGGTTAGTGAACTAGACACAGATGCTAGCAGGAATACAAGTGTCAGAGATATTCACTCGCCAGATAGAAACCTTTCTTTGCCGAACCTTCTATACAAAGAGATTTTCTTTCTCAGAATGGCCTGCTATTAAGAGAAAGCTTCCAATTTTTGGGCGCGTTGTAATCCCCAGGCCAGGTCGAACGTGAAGACTTTTTCGTTTCCTTATCACTTTCGGAATTTCTAGTGATTTATCATTATCCAAGTTTCTGAAGCTAGACTATAACTTCCACAAGGCGATATGCATGAGAACTGAGAACAGCATGAGAAAAGTTGCCTGATATTTACACCATACAATTTAACTTGGAGAACATTCGCAATTAGCTCTTACCTCTACAACTTTCGGGACGAGGAACATAGAATGAATAGGGTATACTTTTCATTTCCGGCACTATCTAGCTAGTGCTAAGTTTTCGTTATCCTACAATATTCTCTGAGCACCAAAACGCCTTTAGACCTACAGATCAATACACAAGGCCCCTACAGTCACTCAAGTTAGCGGGTCTCAACTCCAAAAAGTGGAATTAGGACTTACACTTGATGAATCGCACTTGGTCCCTCCTCATTGAACTCCACTCTCGATAAAAAGCCCTTCGATATACCTTGATCTACGACAAAAATTGTTTTCGCTGCGACCTGAGAACCAAGGAACACTGCTTCTTCGTATTGTTTCCACTCTGGGAAATATGACGGAGGACTGACGGTCTTGATGCTCGTAGGTGATTGAGAATGAGAGGAATGAGTTTGTGTACCACCGTTATAACTTGCCTGCAGACTAGGATTAAGGGCAGGGTTTTGTGATGTTGTCGCAGCGAGAAGAAGGGGATTGACGGCGCTGGCGGTAGGTGGTGGATGCGGCGTTGACGAGAAAGATGCATTTGGTGTCATGGATCCAGTGCCGCTTGGTGTTGCGAGGTTTGAAGGTAATTCGCTCATGAACATCGTTGCCGAGCTTGGGGAAACCAGATAACGATTATTTAAGATAGTCAGCAGAGCCTCTTTGAACCCTCTGACCCTCGACCCGCAACCACATATCACCAAAGCATCCCACGCATCCTGCCTCTTCGAAATATCATCAACAGATAGGATTGTTCGGTAGATCGTGTCGGCGATTGCATCCAGTATGCCATCACCAGCAGCTTGGAAACGCTCAAGACCGATTTCGATGTCTCGTCGCACGCGATCAGGATTTTCTTCCTCCCAAATCTTTCTTCTCGCATCTTTCTTTTGGGTTCTTTGCTGATCTACTCCCGTAGCCTCAGCAGCAGTAGCAGCAGCAGCAGGGACATCTTCTGTTGGTGCAGCTTCACCAATTGCAACGGGAGCAGATTCTTCTATCGTAGTGACAGGCTCAGGCGTCTTTTGTCTTTTGTTTGGTGTTGCGGCTTGCTCGTAATGGAACATAGCACGCGGTCTCTTGGAATTGGGAAGTCTCTGGGGTCGCGCCGCGGCAGCCTCCGCAGCCTCTCGCTCCTTCGTCGCTTTTCGTGCTGCTGAGCGTTCTGCTTTCTCTTTCTCTTTTTTTGCAAGAAATTCTTGTGTTTTTCCACTAGCAACAATGCTTGCAACATCCAAAACACCGTCATCTTCAATGGCCTTATCGTCACCATTGCCGAACTCGTCCTCTCCAACATCGACTTCCAATGCTGGGATTCTAGGCGCCTCGGTGATTTTTACGCTGGGCCCAGAGGCGGTGGCACCGGTCGAGGCTGCGGCCGCTGGGTTGCTGATTACCTCTTCAGCGACTTCTGTACCTGGAAGTGGCACGCCAGGTGATAGTACTTCGCAGATTGGACTCTTCTTCAATTGCTCGGCCATATCACGAGTGAAGCCCTGTGACTTCAACAGTTCCTGCAAACGCAAGGTCATAGCTTCTCCACCGGAATGAGGCACGGTACCACGAGAAGATATTTGAAAGTCTGTGATGGCAGTAACATCAACTTTTCCAAAGCCAACATCAACAACAGTAGCATGCGCAATGCCAAAAGCGTATGAAGTTGCAAGAGCGCTGTCCATAATGCAGAGCGCTGGTGTCCTGAACTTTTCAAAAATAAACTGTGTAATATCTTCATGGTTCTTCGCGGTCCAGGCAGGTTGCGCAATAAGCATAACAGGTGTATGCAGAGTGGGTGAAAGGGTATTGTGGATGTGCTGAAGAAAAGCAAAGAATGCTGGCATATCTACGATCCTGCCCTCTGCTCGAAACATTAGTATTGTTCCACGCTTTGGGGTCTTCCAACGCAAGCACACCTTTGAGGGGATATATGGCATCCTCATCATCCTCTGGATACTCAATCAATTCCTCCTCGTCTTCTTGTTCCTTTCCTTCACCATTTGCGGTGCCTGACATGTCAACATCACCAGCACCATTGGTTGCAGCGCTCTCCCTTTTCCGCGAGCGCACCTTATATGGCTCATAGGTTTTTCCATCTGGTGCAAGAAACATGCGCGTCGGAAATCTATTGGCAGCGGGTGTGAACGATTCAGGGAGACCGAGTTGCGCAAGTGTGGTTTGCGAACCAGGCGCAATTATTAGGATATGTTCGTCGCGAAAAGGGGGCATTTTGGCAACGGTAGTCAGGAGTGTGCAGTAAGGTGATAGGAAGTCCCGAAGTTTCGGTTAGTTGTTGACCTCAGAGGTAGAGCTGCACTCGATTTCTTTGGCTCGGCCGATCAACGCGATCAAGAAGCTGAGGTTGAACGCGACTGCGAAAATGCTGTTGGCCTGAGTTTATGCCTGAGGCAAAAACTTATGCATCACGTGAGAAGCACATAATGGCTGCACTTCGTTTTAGCTTTTCCAGTTAAGGCAACAGCTTGGCTGGGATTCACTTGAAGTGAGCTTAGCTGATATATGAGATCGACATTGGGGGCAAAATTTGAGCAGGTTGTTTTAAATTCAACTGTCTTAGTGGCTACATCACGTGATACCTCGGTACAGATTTTGGAACCTGGGAATGCACTCCCGCCCTGGAAGCATGCTAGGTGGGTAAACCAAAGTGGACTTTTGAAAATTGCCATGCTACATAGGAAAAGGTTCAAAGTTCAGATTTATGGATATTTTCACAGATTCAAGTGTTGTGAGAACGTACCGACAATGGCGCCTTGTCACTGTTCATAGTGAATTGCACTATAGTAGCAATAGATTCTAATTTCTGAACAATTTATAGGGAAATTATCCAGGGCTAGACGGGAGAGGAAGTGGTGCTCCAAAGAAGGAGAAACAAAACCCGGACTATTTTCTCCAACTCTGGATGTTTATGCACCCATCGTTGCTCCTTCCCTCTTGAAAGCGAGCACCACTTCCCACAAAACACGCGACACCGCGTTCCATTCCCTTCTTTTCCTCTCTTCTTCCCCAACATTAACAACATGACATCAAATCCTGAGCACTATCACTCTGCGAAAGCATCATTCCTTCTTTGACACCCCTCCAGTTCTGAAGCAGTCCCTTGTTCTGAAGTTCGCATTAATAGATGCGACTTATAGAGTCTCTGCCATTGAACGGTGGCCTTTCCCAGACTCTGGACTGAAAGATTTGCGTATACTGTGGTCTGCTGCGATTAACGTCAGTTTGGAGGACCGTACCCAAGTTGCGGGACCATAATGATACTCGTTGATATTTCAGTCAGGGGGTCTTTTTTGATTGTTGTTGATGTTCTCTCCTCGCTCTTTGCCTCTTTGCATCGATGAGCGAAACAACTATGTGCTTGGCAAGATCTATTTCACAAGCAAGTAAGTTGTCCCCATCTAGTGTCGTTCGCAAGCGGCTGTCAAACACACTTCCCTTCTGCAAAGTGAAGCTTGCCAGTGCGAAAGTCATTTCGATTAGACTTACATCCCTTCTTCCATCTGCACATTTGTCCAATTGCCCCTCAAAAGCCAGTTCAAATGCTAATGTTCTTTCTCCCCCTAGGAAGTTCAAATTGGAATTCGCTACAACCGTAATACAACGACCGATTCTCCTTTAGGCGACTATGTTCCCCGACATCCGAAATCGTCACACGATTCTCGAATACTGCGGTCCTCAGATAATTTCAAGTTGGTTGCTGAATTTCTTCATTGCTACAACGTTAACAATCACGTTCCGCAGAAGCCTCGACACCTCCTTTTGGAACATCACACCGACCTATCAGCTTCTTGTTGAAACAGCCAGATTTTTCCAGGAGCTACTTTTTGGGCCTGGGCCAATAGGTATAGACAATTCGGGGCATACCATATGATCTCCATGAACATTGGGGTTTGCATGATAGCGTCACGCCAGTGAGAACATGGATGCTTGGCTTATCAATATCCTCTCGCTCTCCAAGTCTCCAACGTTTTTAACAATCAAGTGATTCTCAATCCTCTCTCTCTTCAAGGCTACTACTCTTACTATAAACGAGATTGGGCGAAGTTCACTAATAGCTTCAGTACGGGGAACTTGCCAGTAACAATTTAAAAAAGATACTGCCTCGTTTCCTCCTTGAATTCTGATTCTGTTCTCCCTATAATCAGTCAAAAGCAACTTTGACAAACATAATTCTCGTCTTGTAACCCAGATTTTCTACACTGCTTTGTTGGGCACATTAAATCATCGTAAACAATTAAATTAGTTTCATTAACCTTTCCTAGTACCTAGCCTCATACCTTGAAATCCTTTTCAAGTTATGGCTCATCATTTCATACATTCAAGCAAGCGTAAAATTCCCCGAAACTCCCTCAAACGCGGTAATAGTGCCTGTGACGGGCGCTTTCGAATCTCCATAATATCTTATCCTATATATACCGGGGAGCGCATAACTCTCTGTCTCCCAGCTTATAACCACATGGCTGCTCCCCAGCAAGCTATCATCCCTGTACCACGTATATTCCAAGAACCAATCGCTGTCATCTCTGACTTGCGTCCAATTTCCGTTTTGCAGCATCTCGACTACTGAGAATGTTCCTTCGAGTCGGAGGTTGTTTCGTGGGTTTGCGCCGACGAAAGAGGCATTGACGACGGCTCCGATAGAGTAAGATTCGGAAGGCTGGGAAAGCACGTCACCGAAGGATTTGAAGAATGGGGGATTGTCATAGACAACACCCGCAATTAAATCCAAGGAATTGGCGCGATTGTCGGGTGGTAGAGGTCCAACTAGAGGCTGAGTAGTTGAGGTTGCAGCCAAGTATTGCAAATTGCTTGTAGAAAGATAGATGTAAGCGTCAAGTTCATTTTCGCCATAGAGCGTCGAGGCTCCTTCGTAGCGCTGGATACCGTATTCCTCTTGGGTGGTGAGATAGTGGGCGTAAGTGTTTGCTGGGCCACCTAACACAACCTTTGGTGTTGTGGTCGTCAGGGATGCATTTGTTGCAGCGGCAGCAACGGCCGACTTCCAGCGACGACCGGACATGGTCGTTGCTTCGCTGGGACTGATGATCATGATAAACTGCCCTACGCGGAGACTCTGCACATCAACAATATTTGGCGACCAAGCATACGGCACACTCAGCTCTCCCACATCCAAAAGAACCGGCTTGGGGCTTTGGCACGCCACTTGTTCCGCGCTCGGGGCTTTAATAACAGACGAAACAATAACCCAAACAGGATTTTGGGCATTCGTGTTGTTGTCACTCTGCGTGAAATCGAAAGCCCCTGGGCCATCACTAGTTCCTGCCGCGAAGGAGTAACCTAGTGCCGCGGGGCAGGTCTGCACGGTCGTTCCGTTTGGTAGGGTGAATTTGAAATAGCTCATGTCGTTGAAGGTGTGGTAGGCTTTTACGGAGGGGTCTTGGACGGGGGTTGCTACGGTGTCGAATGTATCCTGGGTTTTTTTTAGCTTGTGAGAAAGGGTAAGGGGACAGGTGAGGGAAAGGAGGAATGGACTCACGTAGAGGCTTTTAGCAGCAGCGAAGACTCTTCTTCCGATTTCATAGCAGCTTGAGACTCCTAGATCCAGTTTCTGGAACTCGGGGCCTATATTTTTCAACTTATATTAGCTCTTACCCAATCTCTACCCAACCTTTTCCTTCGGAAGAGGGAGGGGGTCTGGGGGAAGGGACTCACCTCGTCCATGACACGCCTCACTAGTTCCAGAGCACGTGCTCTTCTCTAAAGTACACATTTGCCCGGAACTGTCATCGCACCAAGCGCCGAGGACGTTGGGCGTCGTATCACCAACGCTGGATTGCGAGAAGGCAGCTACGAAACCGGGGGCTGCGCTCTTGTCGGTGGCCATGGCTTGTTCGAAGAGGTAGGAGGCGACGCCTTTGTTGTCTGTGTGGGTGGATGGGTTTATTAATGAGCGCGGGTGTAAGTGGGGCGGGAAAAGAGGGAGATG
>JAAMPI010001535.1:0-13334 GCA_013054445.1 Cudoniella acicularis | reverse complement strand
GGAGCATAACAACGAATGTGGGTGTGTGTATTGTTGAGGTGTCTGGGATTCTTGTGTCTCCAGAAGAAAGCAAAGGCGGTGAAGAGTAATCGGCAGAGGCTTCTTTTAGGTTGGGGGGGGGATTGGCCGTTGCACCTCGATGCACGATGGTCTGATCGGTTGGTCACATTGCTC
Organism: Cudoniella acicularis; assembly: GCA_013054445.1. Classification (NCBI taxonomy): domain Eukaryota; kingdom Fungi; phylum Ascomycota; class Leotiomycetes; order Helotiales; family Helotiaceae; genus Cudoniella; species Cudoniella acicularis. Next base: position 13,160 of record JAAMPI010001535.1, on the reverse strand, counting down.
CTGAATATCAGAAGGTTGTACTTCATGACCAGACTTCTCAGCGAAATATGAATCAATTGTGTTATTTGTGTTCTGATCGCAGAATGGGTGCACTCAATTTTGAGCGGTCGAAAAATCGAGCATACTGCCATGTTTTGCAGCGTTTCGTTGCGAGCCGTCGCCGACCGCCGGCTGGTTTGTGCGCGTTCCTTGGAGCTTAAGTCCCGCCCGCCGGAATCTAATTAGACCTATACCAGAAACCCCTTATTCTTGGGACCGATGAACATTAGGTGCCGTTGCATTTGGCGCGACAAGTTTTTCTCAAAGTTGTCTATAATGAATGTTGTGAGAAACTCAGGGGAACATAATTGCAGAAGTGGGGTATAGCTCCCCTGTACTTCTACGTGAAGAGGGTGAGGCAGACTGGGGGTAAAACCCTGCGGAGCCGGGGTGTTTAAGACCGAAAACGCAAGTCATACTAAATAGTGGTGAATTATGAAGCTGAAGATGCTCATACGGCTAGATCAGAAGTTCACTTGACGCAGCGATCTATGCTACGTCGTGTACTCCCTGTAAACTTACAGTAGCACGCAGAATTTTCCCTCTTTTCATCTCATATGCAATTGCATCTATGCACCACTCGTTTATCTATTCTCTTATATCCAACCGCTCGTGTAACTAGTGAACTACCAATCAGCTTCCTGGAATCCTCGTGGCTCTCTCTTCCAACTCGCTTAAATTCCAACAGCCACCCCGCTTTCTTCCAACGTTCATTCTTCCTCCGTTCCTCAAGCACACGCAAATTCTAGGTCTGTTTCCCGTGTGCAAAGCAAACTATGCCACCCTTTGAAAAACCCGGATTCCCCAGATCTACCCCCCTGATTGTGCTGCAGCCTTTGCAAGTACGCCTCTAAACTCGAGTAAAAGACAAAACGCTTCTCTCCAAAGCCAGTCCGCGCTATTTTCTAAGCCTCCGGTCGAAATCCGTACGCAAATTTGGGAAGAATCCTTTCAAGGCCGTCCATTGTATCTCATTCTGTGGAATGGACGAATGTGGCAGGGTAATGTAATGAATCTTCCAAAGCCTAAACGTGGACTGCTCGCACTTCTGTTGGCTTGCCGTCGATGATGAGGATTTCCGTACTTGGATCATCTATGGATTTATAGCTTTCTAATAATCCTCAGTTATTCGGAAGCTGTGGACTTGTTATACTTCGTCACTACTTTTTTCTTCGACTACTATCCCTGTATCTTATACCTGAATCACGTTTTTCTTCCTCAACGCCTGGCTCAAGTTTCACACATACGGCTGTCTTGGCGGCTTAAAGACGCTCCGGAGTCTAACACACCTGAATTTAATGAATGGGTTTCAGTTTAGCAGACACTCGCAGCTCTGCCAGGACTACGTTGATTGAAAGTTGAGCTCGAGGTCTACGGGGCAAATGAGTATGGGAGTAATTGGATACATGAGGAAGCCCGCATGTTAGAGCCAATTGCCGTTGTTATTAATCAGATTGAGGATTTTCGGCTTTTCTTATTTTGGGATGCTCTATTACCGAATCAAGTGCCTAGTTCTTACAAAATCTCGAGAGTTCGCGAAAATTGGAGAGTCCAGTATTAAAAGAATATATTTTGTTCAAGCTCTCACTGTTATTCTTGTGATTGGTGTTATTTCACATTCTGCGACCTATTATTCAACCGTTTCATGTTGATTGAGGAAGTGGGGCAACGGGTTCTAATTCCCCTATGGCACAAAATGAATTCTCTAAATAGTAGCACAATATTGACATAATTCAATGTTAATTTGAAGTTATTCATGGAAATTGAAGGTTCAACGAGCTTAGAACGTTGGCCGAGAATGGAGCCACCTTGTTGCGTTCCCATCGTCGTTTTCATCATCATCCGATGTGCCAGTCCAAACATCGCGACGCTGTCTAAAAGAGACGTCAGTTATCGCCCCCTTTCTCAATCTACACATATGCCTTGACTTTCTCAGTGACTTGCCTGCATTTCTGACTGCAACCTCAGCGGGTGTAGTAAAATATTCACCCAGTCGTATGATGAAAGAAGAATTCCCTCGTCATTTAGTTTATTTCCGGCGTTTGTATGACTGAGTTCATGAAGAAACGTCACATCAGCTAGGGCCGCGAGATCCATCGCCGTATTTGGCACCACAAACAGTTTTTCTAGTGAAGACATGATCATCTTTCGCTATGGAATAAACCTGTTCCCAGGCGCTCGGTTCTGCACTTACTGCTCGTTGCATCGAGGTTTATGTTTCGAAAATTATTGACGTTCTGGATTGATGCTTTCTTCATTTGCTCTAAATATTTTTGGACAAGCTTGTATTCTTGAAGGGCGTCGTCCTCGTATTTGCGTCCACAACTCAGTCAAAATAACATCGCATGGTTGCTTCCCATAGGTATATCTTTGCCTCTCATCAGCGAAAAGATCTGAGGACTCGCATCAAAAAATCGCCCGATGTTACTGCGACTGCGTCTAGTGTCGTCTCAAAAGATTTGTTAAGTGCATAACGAGTAATTGTTTACCCTCCAAATGCTCGTAGGATATTCGAAGTAACTTACTACTTCTTTCCCACCTGAGCCAGCATATACGGTTTCGTCTTTCATTTCCAAGATTCCCAACAGAGATACTGCTCAGCGCGGCTTAGCATCTTTAAAACGGACGCAATCACCAAATGCAATAATTGACCATACATTTTCTCGAGTGGGCTAGGTGTTGCTGATTTTCCATTACCGGGAATTGTGTTCCCTGGGTCCTTGAAGATTCAATTGGCAATTTCGGAAAAATCTTTGTATACTCTGGGTCTGATTGGAAATTTAACGGCCGCTGCTACAAAGAATACTTGGGAATTTCAGCCATATGGAATGCAGCCAACGGCGGATATAACCAACCGTTTTCTACCGTTTGAACCGTTATAACTCATTACCTTTCTATCTGCTGCGGTCGTTGTTACTAGTCTTCCATCCGCTATAAAATTAGATTTTAGTATCAAAGCCATCCTGGCTAACTGGAGAAACATTTGACTTACAACAACTTGCGTTGAGAATAAAACATTCGATGAAGCCGATGAGACTGGGTAATAATGCTATTGATAATGATTTTTGTATGTTGAGCTTCATTTGAAAATGGTGCAAGTGCGCGTAAGTTCTCAAAGATAAGAATTTTGAAAAAGGTGAGGATTTCTAGATATACGGGTAGCAGAGAGGTCCATCTGTTTTAAGGTGAATTTGATATTTAACAAAAGCTCAACACCAGACATTGTGTCAAAGGATGGCAGGTAAGCTGAGCATTCACTAACATCGACAACTCAAGTCTAGGATTCTCACCTTAGCACAGGAAATCATATGTTCGCTCCCCTGTGATCATTGAGGGGGGCTTCAAGTACTTCACAGCACGAAAACTTTTAGGGATCTAACGGCATCATCTGGCAAGACTCTGCAAAGCAACCTATTTCTTTCCAGGAGGATCAGTTTCACTTGGATATATATGCGCTAAGAAAGGCTGTAGAGTTTAATGAACAGGGTTGAGGACAATTTTCAATCTACTTTGGGATTTTCCGTGCCCCCTGAGAAGGAATTTTCAAGACGAAGTCTTGCTGAAGAGGGTGTTTGCTTGTTTTATATTGCCTGTTATACATTTATTGGGACTTTGATTTCCTACAGCCTTGCCATATACATGTCCATTGCAGAAATTGTGAGATTTGTTGGATGCATAGCCTACAATGCCCCCCTTAACGACCGATGCCAAGGACTACAGTAAGCCCAACATTTCCCAAATTCTAAGTAGCTGAAGCTGCCAAGATATTTGAAACAGATTACTAACTATGCGGCCCAGCATGGCTCTTCAGAGTTACAAGTCCAAATTTTCGCCCTGCCCCTTTTCATTTCAATCATCTCGCTTAATCGGAGGCTTCCAACATCGGAATATCTTGAACACAACACCATGAATTCGTATCAAGGTAAGCATGTCCGAATGACGTTTACGAGAGCTAAACATAGTTTAACCCATGTGTTCAATCAATTGCCACAAAAATCTCAATTTCATGTATGGAGGATGGCCTGCTAATTGAGAAGATATTGGAAGCAAAGTCGGAGGACAATACTTCTGATAATGAGGAGATGGGTGAGATGATGTCTTTGACTACAGACTCGTCAATGGTGCGCGCATGAAACAAGAGGAAGCGGCGCGTGGAGGAAGATTAACGTCAGAGGAGCTGGAGCTCAAGATTTATTGTAGGAAGGAAAGAAATAATCCAACTGGGGGGAGGGGTGGGATATTTGGAAAGGGGACGCTGAGAAATGGGTGATGACTCATGAGGGACGAGCTTTACGGTGAATCTGGGAGATGAACAGACGCGTTGATGTGAAATTACCTATCTTATCTATTCTTCAGTGAATAAATGTAAAATATAACAGTAACGACACCCGAATGTAGTACTTAGAGTGAACTCAAATTTGAAGCGAGATGTATAATATAGGCGAGTGGATTGGAGTCTCGGCTTTGACTTTTTGTTCTGGGAAATTGGAGCAGAATTGACAGAAATAATGTAATAAAGTCTGTAAGTGTGGGAGAAGAAGTGATCAGAAATTTGTTTTCTATTTGCAAAGAAATAAAGTGAACTGGATTAAGATCCAATTGGCACAATATTTCGCATGTGTAAGTTAGGGAAATGTGAAGACGGTGCAATGAGTGCAGAGGGGTAAGCAGTACTACAAGACTCAAGAGGGGTTCTGGCCTGGGAGGGACTGCTCAACAATGGAAGACTAGCAGAGGTAGGTATATCGGGACATGGGGTTTGGACTAGCACAGCAGTCGACGAGAAAGATTCCTTGAATCCCATTGAGCTGGAAGTTGTTCCACAACGCCGTTAATTCGTGTTTCATCTCCTCGGCCGTCCGCTGCGTAGCGTCGCAAATTGGCATAGAACACCTCAAAAGTATGAAATCCCCACAAAACAAAAAATGCTAATACTTGTAGAAGTAACACGAGACCGTAGACTAGAGAGCCCAAATCATCTTCCACTCTCATATATTCTCACAAGAACAGAGAAATTAAAAGTATTTTGTATGTTTTAGGGCTATTGCGCGATGGACAGTCGAGAAGATAGAAGACTTGAGGAGTAACAATGTGACTTCCCGGAAATAAGATAATAGACGTTGTCTATGAAGTAAGTTTTGATGGTGATACCACTCGCGTCCCGGCTGAGGTGATTGGAAGTAATAGGTAGATTGAACTGAGCACTCCATTCGGCGTACACAAGAGCGATTGCAACGGGATAGAGAGGAATAGTGTTCTGGCCATGAAGAAGACTTTCCTCTCGCCATCTCCAGTCCTTCACCACCACTGCGACTACTACGATAAAACGCTTCACCGAGAGCCTGGCAAGCCGCGAGCAAAAGAAGACTGCGAGACACTGAACCATCCCCTGGCCCCAAGCATATTTCAAAGCATCGATTGCATTAAAATAATAGGAGCAGGAACTTCATCAGAATTTAATCACTGCACGAGTGAAGTCTAAATACATAGCTTTTCTGAAGTCTCTATGAGATCTCAATCACCGGTCCAGTATATTCCTTCTTTGCCCAAACCAAATAATACACCGTCGAGAAGATTACCGTTGCTCCCACCATAAGACTACTGTAGTTCATGGTTTGAGGAGTGGGATCGTTGGCAGTTGGCCAGTAACTAAAAAACAAGACCACGATCATCCACACGCAGCCGAGGAAGTTCACAATTGTCCCCAACGGCTCAGGGATACGCGTTGGTCCCCACACTAGATGATCACTCTCGACGTTGCGGAGTCCACCATCTGATTCGTTGCCATTCCTGATCTTCCCGGTGAGGCGACGCCAGAGGAAAAGACTATTGCCAATAAAATAGGATGTAAATAGGCCATTGATCGTAAGTGAGATAAGGTCACTGAAAACAGTAGTCGAGCCTATGTTGATAAGAGCGAGTAAACATGAAATCGTAGCCGTCAAGCCAACCGCAATTACTGGAATGGAGGTCCTCGAATCAACCTAAGACTTGGGAGTCAGCTACGCTTCAACACATAAGTATAAGATCAAGCTTACTTTACTCAAATATTTCCAGCCAGGTAGACCTCGATCACGAGCAAAAGACCAAGTCATACGAGAAGCTGAGGCCGTAATCGATATCGTTGCCGAAATTGCAAGTACGATCACAATCGCAATCATAGTATCGGCTCCTCCATTTGCCCCCACAGCCTGTTGAAAAACTGCCATGAACGGAAATCCACTTGGAGTGGCAAAGACTATTTCAACATCGCCGAGGCGAAACAATATGGCAACCAGCATGGCGAAACCCAGAATTCCGTTCAACATAATGCTGAATATCATCGTCCGTGGAACAATGACGGCAGCGTTGCGAATTTCTTCTGACATCTGAATAGATGTCAGTACATTAGGGTGTTAATGGATGGATTAGGGTAAGCACTCACATGAACAGCACTGTCAGCGCCTTTATCGAGAGTGTTAGCATTTTGTTGAGTACTACAAGAGCCTTAAGAGAGATTTACCGAGGAAGTTCCAAACAGACCCTATCATTCCAATCATGAACGACACTCCCTGGGTTTGCCATCCACCGCCATTCTGGAATACAGTGAAAACATCCGACGCATTTCCTTGGGGGCCCATATTGACCAAGGGGATGAGAATGGCAAAGAATCCAAGGACGTGTAAAATAAGGACTGAACCTTCAACTTTCGGGAGGAGACTGCTGACAACCGTGTTAATGAAAACAGCAAAAAATATAGCCGCCCAAAATAGCAGTGTGCCTTGCCACGGCTTGGGCATATAGTTTGCATTGTTCAGTGCGATGATGCCCTGGATAAGTGTTCCAGAGAGAAATCCGATTCCTGCAACACCGGATTGCCAGCCAATGACTGTCAACCAACCTAAGGGCTTTCTTTAGCTCAGAATATGAAGTCCACAAAGAATACTAACCGATCATATAGCTCAGGAATTTCCGCGATTTTGCTGGGGCTAGCATTGATACCCAGTGATACTGACCCCCTGAGGTAGGTGCCCTACCACAGTCGTCAGTAGGCAACTAGTTATATATCATAGCGCGCTTACATGGAAGCCAGTTCCCCCATTGTTGCAAAAACCATGAGTGTGCCAACCCAGGTAATCAGATAGGCATAGAGAGAGCCTGCAGATCCGCCGTTTGTGAATATTGTGGAAAAAGCCCTAGATTTTCGTCAGGAAACATATTACACAAACGAATGGCTCCAGGATACGTACATTAGGTTACCCTCCCAAGTAATCATGACGGTACAGCTAAATCCCAGCATCGACATAAAGCCAAAGCTGCGCTACATTGAAACAAATCTCGTTAGCTGCTGTATCTCTGGGAAGTAAACAATTCCGCTAAGCTCATGTGAGATCATACCTTCAACACCGGCTTTTTCCCAACACGCCTGAGCATCGCATCATCTCGCTCCGCAATCGACTGGATGGCAATGATGCCAGTTTCAGTCGATGTCGGTTGGCCTTTAGTCTCCGTGGAGGGCTCCTTGGCCTCAATGCTCTCCATCTCGTAGGGTTTGTTCATGGTTGGAGCACAACATGCAATGGCAAGGACAATTCGTGTAAAGGAAAAAAGAAATGAGAAGACTGTACGAAGTATCAAAGGGAAGTTAACTGGGTAGTAAGTAAAGAATTAGATGAGCTCTTTGAGAATTGTGATTGAGCGTACAGTCCAGCTTTCCCAGAAAGTGGAAGTCGAAACCGCTGCCCATTGTTGCAAGCAAATCCACTTTTCCCGGAAAGCGTGCCCGCCAATATTATTGCTTGTGCAGGACGAAACAATGTTGGAAGGCAATATTTCTTTGCTTCCTTGTCAAATCACAACACCATCCCGCACCGGAACAGCCTTCGCGACCTTGACCGGTATTCTTTATCAGCCCGATCCGCATGCTGACTGCAGTGGGTGCGCTTAGGGTTGCAAAACGAAACTGGGCCACTGGCAGGAGTCGTGCCACGATGCCACAGGGTACCGAGCTTTGGCAGGGGAGCTTGCAACGGCAGGCTGGGGATAAGCCGTAGAACCCCCAGCATTCGTGTGCAGTAGGGGTTGCTTCGGCGCAGTGATAAGAGTCTTAAGGGCGTCTTTTGCCGCCGCCCTGTAGTTCTCAGAAATCTCAGAAATCCCATTCCTGCCTTCGGGATGTCTCTCAAACTTAATGAACTCACCACCGATGCAGAGTTCGGCCCCATTTGTGCAGTCGAGCTTGAAGCTTTCACTGACCCTTTCTTCGGGTTTTGGGGTGTATGGAAAGGCTCGTCGCAAGAGGAATTTTGCGCTCGCCAACTCTCCTGGCACAAAGGCGACCCCAGTAGCCACTGGATCTACGTGACGGACGTAGAGACTGGAGATGTAATTGCTGGGACACAATGGATGATTTATGAAGAAAATCCTTACGCCAAGGAAACGTCGATACTTGAGCCGTACTGGATACCCGAAGGTATGTTGAAAGATGGGTTCACTTTGATGGCATCTAAAAGCTGATATTTGATTGTTGCAGGTACCTTCAAAGACATAGCAAGTCAGCTTCTCCATACTTTCTTGAGCTACCGCCCTACGCGGATGAATGAACCTCATCTATGTTAGTTTGTTCCCGAAGGAGCCTTTGGATTCATTATGCAGGCTGACTTCGTGTCTCGGTGGATAGTGCTCAACTTTTGCTTTGTTCACACCAAGCATCGACGTCGTGGCGCGGGCCGGCTGATGATGGAATGGGGATTAAAGAAAGCTGATGAGCTGGGCCTAGCGTCATTTGTGGAAGCAACTGATAGTGGGCTTAAGTTGTATCGAGAATACGGATTCAAGGTCGAAGGAGATATTGATTTGGATGCGACCACAGAGAATCCATCTGAGGAGTTTACTAGATTGCGAAAGGAACTTAGGTTACCGGAGCACGGATGGTTCATGCGTAGGCCAAAGTATGGAAAATCCGAGTAATAGAACCTTTGCACTGAATTGTGGTCATTGCTACAAAATAATTACTTCGTTCACCTTGACTTTCTACACAAGGTACTCACGCACGAGCTTCAAGAGATCCCACTTACCTTTCACGGCGAACTATGCCCTTTGGATTCTGTAAGAATAAAAGAATATGTCTTACAGACACCGTTGTTAGCTGCTCACTGCGCGGCAGTGATTATAGAAAAGGGAGCGGACGTATGCTTCTTGCCCCATCAGAATCGGATTTACAAATTTGTGAAAGGACTCGGAGTTTGAGAGAAGGAAATAGATATTACACGCTAGAGTGAACTGGTACAAAGCGGCCGGCAACTACTGTACCAATTTCCTGGATACGAAACTTAGTTCTACCTCCCCCCGGATAAGTTCCACATCCTGCTGAAAGATGGGATAAATTGCCATTGAACGCAGAAATGCATGTGAAGCAGAGGCTCAGCATGTGATATTAGCATAAATCTGTGCGTCACTCGTTACTGTGGCAGAGGAACACTGCAACTATACCCTGCGTATGTGTCTCGAAACAATATAGATAGTAAATATTAAACTCTACCTTGGTATGACTTCTCTTAGAGATTTGTACCCTACGTTCCGATCGTGAACACAATCGATCCTTATCTATGTTGAGTCCATCTAAAGCATGAATAGGGACGTGTGTCCGCTCAGAGAATTTGTTGGAATTGCAAAAGAACTTTTTCTCTCCGCAACGCCCAATTTATTAATGATGAGGTTCATAGCACTGGGGTCATGGGACCAAATGGAAGAGGTTTAGTATCAATGTTAGGCCTAGAGAAAGAAATCGCCATTCGAATTCACATGAGCAGCAAGGCCCTCGCATTCACTGGAGGTATGTTATTAATTTTAACTTCAAAGTCGGTCTCCTGAAAAAATGGGAAATTTATTATGTGTCCTAGGGATTATCCTGTGCAACAAGACGGTGCGCAGAGTGGCTTTACACCAGGCACGCTTCGCTATCTATAGTGGCGCATCTTCTTTCCCCATGGTTGCTTCAATTCGAGCAGATATTAATCTACTAATTAGCGGCGAAACGAAGAAGGTATGAAAACCATCTCTTGTATCCAGTGAAGTTAATTAACCCCTATGTTCCATATTGGTAGGCCCAGGAAAACATCCAAGATATCGTAAAGTACTTACCCAATATGGGAGGAGGTCACGGGTAAAGGTCTTCTTTCATGTCCACTTCCGAGGACTGGGAAGCTCGACAATATCTCACCCATATCGTACCCATTCACACATGTCCACGGCATGAACAGTATTTGTTCTTCCACTTAATACTTGCTAACATGAATGCGTACAGTATTGCTTACCCCGTCATTCCAAAAGGAACTCACGTTGTCAGGTTTTGTTTGATGCGCATAATACTAGGAAGAGGTCGATATTATGGTTACGGCTATATGTGATTAGGCACGTGAAATGTTGGATATCGAGCAGGGGAAATCTGACAATACTCTGCCAAGTGCTGTACGCCACGTTTATGCGATGCAAGCTTCTCTGTAATTAAACAAGAACGGGTGTTTGACCAAGATTAACAATAGATGGGCATATAAATAAAATGGAAAGTATCTCGATGGCAGATTTCCAGGAGGTCTCCTCGATGAATTGTGAAGTGAACTGAGTCTTGAATTGAACCGAGGCCTCCGAGTCACTGATTCTTGGCTGGAGAGAAGAGCTTCCACCCCAGGTCACCAGTAATATATGAAGGAGGTGGTATTGAGGTGTGGGGGGTGAGGGTGGAGGGGGAAGTAGGATAGGGGGTAGCGGGGGAGGATGGGTGTAATTAGCGAGAATTATGACATTAATAAATGCACATTTACGTTATGGGGTGCAATTAGCGAAATAATTGATAGATTGGCTAGTTACTAATCACGTGTTCGCTTACTCAAGCGAATTGCTTTAGGGGAGCCGGTATATACATTAATTTGAATCGATTATTGATAAAGGAAAACCTATATTATATGGATTTTTAAAAAATATTTTGCATTTTAGAGTATCTTTATTAGTTATTTTAGTTATTTCCCTAGGTGGCCTCGTCCCACGTGACGCATACAGCGCAACCTAAAGATGACATTTACTTGCAGATTTCACATTACAACGTGCTCCTTGCTTAAAATATCATTTACTACGAACATTCTAGGGATATCTGTTCAGATTCGGTTCGTAAATTACCTTAAACAGCACGGATTAGAACTAAAAATTTTGGTTTATAGAGTTCGCTGAGGAGACCCAAAATTTTAGAGGCACAGGGCTTGGATCGAATGTAGTACAAAGGATGATTTTCAGAATCTGAATCCGCATTACTATACCCAACAAGGCAAGCAGTCTGTTCGTGTAACAGTTTTGCCTACCGTGATAACCAATCCTAACGTAGCATTACTGATGCACCAACTCGCCTGGAAAAATAGGGCCCTTGTTGATTTCTTACTTTCATCTTACCACTCTGTGTCAAGGGTTACTCTATTCTACGCGCCATTTGCCCAAATGAATTACTTCATCAAGTCCCACCTGTAGATGAGGGTTAAGCATCACGCGGTGAGTTGGGTTGGGTCAGCCCTAATCTAGGGTGGTCTTACTTTTTAGGTTATAACAAGACCGCAGCTTACGCTTATTATGATTCGAAAGTTATTCCGACATGTACCGACAGACTAACGAGGAACAATCAAATTCTGGAGTGAGCTTGTGCAGTTTCTAAAAATTCATACCGAGGTGAATTAGCTGCCTGCCTGTTCTTAACTACCTGCCCTCTGCAAGGCTAGCCTTGTAGTAGTTACGGCGTTAGTTTTGGGAGGACCTGGTCATTTTGGCTTCGCCCCTCCATCTCAACAAAATTGTAACAGTACCACGATTACCACCAATGGCACAGTAAGTTTTTCCGTATCTCTCTACTACCGCACGTGGCTACAGCCATACTCCGTAATAACTGGCATGGCGACGAAGCAAATTACCATTTGCACCCTGCCATCGTGGATTCGTACTTCCAGATTCTCAGCGTGGCAGCCAGAAACGGCCTGGTGCATGCTTACAGACCGCTCGTCGCAACGAGTGTCGAATCCCTGACGGTTTCTCGCTGCTCTTCGGACTATATCACAATTGCTGCATCGGCTGAGCCTGTGGAGGGTGGGGCTGCGGCGAAGGTTCATGCATCGCAGACTCAGAAACTGTGTTAAAGGTTTCGGGTGTTCGAATAACTCTTCTCGGCGATGGTGGTGCCGATGAATCTAAACACGGAGGAGTTCCCATACCGGCTCGTTCCGAATGGGCGCCTCACATCGATTTTGTGGATGTGAAGGCCTTCGGGGAACCACATCAAGATCGCCAACTCTACGCCCCTGCTTTAGGAGAGCTCACGACTCTGGCTATCTCACTTTCCAAGCAATTAGCTGCCGGCATCACCGAGGTTCAAATTCCTCATTTGAAGAAATATAACGCATGGCTTGATCAACAGGCTCCCTCAAACTTCGACACCTCAACGCTAACCGGCCGCATCAACTCCATCGGCAAGCAACTTGCTGAAAGTCCTGCAACAGGCGCTGCAGCAGCCCTCGCCAAAGTTTCTGCAAATGCAGTGGCCATTTTGTCAGCGGAGAAGGGAGCTTTTGAAACCTTGAACGCTGACGATACTCTGAATAAAATCAACAAGTTCATGAAAGAATCCTACCCCCCTTATGCGTCTTCAAATCCCCTCCAAGCGTTCGCATACAGTAATCCCCGTCTATGGGTCCTTGAGCTAGGTGCTAGCTATGGAACGGCGACACCTGGAATCTTGAAGAACCCGAGATATCCCAATGGCCAACTCCTCTATTCATAAAATGTCTTTGCCGATATTTCGATGGGTATGATAAATGCAGCTAAAGAGCGGTTCAAAGGCACCACCAATCTAGAATTCGCCACTCTAGATGTAAGCAAAGATCTGTCCGCTCAAGGATTCGACGACGACAACAGGAATTTGATCTCATCTTCGCGATTAGTGTACTCAACGCCACGCCTAGACTTCAAGATAGCTTGCGCAATGTGTATAAGCTGTTGAGTCCTAATGGGAGACTGCTGTTACAGGAACCGGCACCGGGGTTAGCGTGGCGAAAGTATGTCTTGGGCGTTTTATCTGGGTGGTGGTGTGGTGTTGAGGATGGCAGTGA
>JAAMPI010001534.1:0-13335 GCA_013054445.1 Cudoniella acicularis | reverse complement strand
AACCTTCAACCTCCCCACCTTCCCCGCCGAAGCCTTCACTGCAGGCCTCACCTCCCTAATCCTCACCTCGGACATCAAACTCGACGAGTACACGTCCCTACTCACACAAGCATTCTCGGTCCCAGAACTGCCAGCTTCCATCACCAGCCTCACGCTTGAGCTCTTCTCGCTCGGCTACCCGCCTGGCTTTCTGGTCGAATTAGGCAGGCAGTTGCCGAATCTAAAGGCATTAACTGTGTACTCGCAGCTGTTCGCCGGCACCACGCCGCAGAGCCAGGAAGATGCCATTCGCTTCGTAACTGCACAGAACAATTTGCAAGAAGTGCATTTGCTGGATGTGTTCACGCCGCCTGGTGTTCTTACTTCTTTATCGAAGGCCTTTTCTTCTTCCCCCGCGGCGACGCTGAAGTTCTTGGAGATTAGTTATACGTTTAGGCATTCGGATCCGAATTTTCTGGGAACGCTTCCTAGTAGGGAGTTTGGGGATGTGGTGAGGGGAAATGCGGGGTTGGTCGCGTTGACGGTGGGGATTGTGGCGCCGGATGTGAGTAGTGAGGATGAGGAGGATAGGGAGGGTACTGAGGAGGGGATTAAGGTTGTTGGTGGAGAGGCTGCGAGAGGGTTTATGGCGAGCTTAGTGGAGGGGGGTGAGGGGTTGGTTATGCTTGATGCGACGGCTTTTGAGTTTGGTAAAGAGGAAGTTGTCAAGATTTTGGAGAAGTGTGCGAAGTTGAAGGTGGGAAGCTTCAGCGCTGGGTTAGAGAGTGGGTGGAAGGAGTTATTTGAGAGTATTGGTGAGAAATTGGGAGGGTTGGAGGAGTTGGAGATCGTGGGTGTTCCAGGCGAAGCGATGGTTGAGAAATTGAAGGAAGGTAGTGAGGCTGGGTTGGACACCGGCCTTTTGGAGAAGTTAAGTGGTAAAAGTGAAGACTTGAAGAGTGTGAAGGTTAGCATTCTGAGAACGAAGGGTGAGCATTGGCTCAAAGAGAACGGGACGTGGAGAAAGCAAGGTTGATGATACTCTCGTAACGAGCTGCAAAAAAGGCCGAGAGCACAAAAGCCCCTTCTTCTTGAGTAAACTACGGATTTCACAGTGCGAAATCTATTTGATATTCCAATTCTTATTTCTGAACACGGAATAGATGCTTACGTGTGATTTGTCGCCCCACAACTAAATTATTTACCGCTAAGCGAGCTAGCGAGCCGAAGAAAAGGGGTGTGCCGAAGCGCTCTCACCTCATCCTTTCCCGTGAAGTGCCGCGAAGTGCCGACATAGGCCATATCCCGGTCCATAAGCTGCAAGTCTGCCTGATTTCAAGAGTCTCTGCTGATCCAAGCCACTGACTCGGGACGAGCTGTCATCTATCGCTTATCTGTTTGCCGCGGATATTTTTTCCCTGGAAATGTCTGCTTCCGTTCGTTTCAGAGACTAAATAGCATGTTGTGATTGGTTTCAACTATTCTGTTCTGATCTTCCATGGAAGTCTAGATGTTGTTTTCCGATTCCTGTTTACACGATCCGTGGTGCTATGACTCGTTCTGCGTCCAACTTCAGGGTGAGAATTCACATTGGTGACTAAATTGAGAACGGGCCGGTCTTTGGTCCGAGGCGACTAAGATTCAGAAAGAGTGAGATAAGATGTGAGAGACGCCGAACTCCAATCGCAACTTCTTATATTGTGGTGTCAGATTAGGACAAAGATTCTTACTCCGCCATTCGGGAAATCTCAAAATATAATAATAGAAACACATGAGGTAATGGCGATCAAAGTCCCGACGCTCAACGAGTCAATCCGTTCTTCGAGTACTCATTTTTGGGGTTGGCTCGATGTTTATGTTCGTGCGCAGCCTTGAAACTTCAGGCCTCCGACGGCTTCGGTATCAGTTATGAGCGGAACTTTATGAAACTTGACAGATGTCAGAGGATATTAAGAGATTTTCTGTGACTGTAGCTTGTTTTGTTAGGGGGTAATCAAATATTGGCGTTGGGCAACAAAAATAAAAAAGAGATGACTGCTGGAAACGAGAGCACCCGCGTGATGAGGGGACAAAGCTTGTCTCGAATGATCGGCACAGAAGTAGGATGTGCACTAGCAAAATCCTTGTAATTAAAAAGGGTTTTACTAAAGTAGGAAATGGGATTGTGTCTGAGTACCGAAACTGGAATAAAGAGCCTACACTTGTCGGATTGCTCGGGAAGGGACGGAAAATAATATATAGCGAAACGGGCAGGAATTTCAAGGCGCGAAGAAAAGTTTGTTTCAAATCAGTAGATCAGAGTACAATAGAAAGTAGAACTATCGATGGGTCAAATTTGTTACGGATGACACAGGTGGATCTATTTTTGCATGTCGCCGTTCAGATGAGGGAGAGAAAACGAGTACCCGGTTGCCGATAGTTGCGGGGTGTAGGTTTTGAGTGTCTCAAATCATCAGCATAACCCTTGGAAATGATGTAATGAGAGCCAGTTTCACTTGATTTAGCTACATCTTAAATATCAGACGAGAGAGGAAATAGAAAAGGTTAGAGTTAAATTGGTTTGAAGACTTGAGACTACAGTGAGTTTTATGGTAAGCTTGGGGTGTCTGGTGTTGCGTAAACGGGGTCTGCCTGTCTTCGTCTCACTGGGATAACCAAAGTAAGATTGGGCTAGGTTCCACTGTTTTTTGAATCTAGGGTTGCCTTGTTTGTTCTCGAGACTGTAATGAAGCGGTGGATCCTAACTTTAAGTTGGGATGAAACGAGTTCATCAAGTTTGTCGGGACGGAGATATGGGGAAGCCAAAGAGACTAGTGTAGCCTTGTAGTAAGCCTTGGACTATCGGTAGCTTCGGCTGAGTCAGAAGTGATGCAGGCATTTCCTTGTCATATACCAAGGCATTCAAAATTGGCTCGGGATGAACACGAGGTCGAAAAAAATGGTTCACCTAACAATGTTGGACTAGTAAGGTGTTCATCCCAACCGGACGGATGAACCCAGCTAAGAAATATCGGAACGGCAACAAAATAGGACCTAGTAATTGAATCGAGAAGCCAAAAGTTGACAGGGTGCTTCGCTTTGAAGAACTACTTCAAAAAGTCGTCTTTCACCGACCTAGCTTTGAGTTGGCTCATCAATTTCATCATCTAACGGGTCTTATTACAGCATGACAATAAAGTAGGAGTCTTGAATGAACACTTATCGCTTGTTATGCAAATGAGGTTGATAGCATGTGTTTTCTGAGAATTATAAAATGACTACCCGAGTCTTCGCTAAAACAATACAAAACGCTAGACCTCCCAAAACCGCCACTTTAAAAGGGTATCATAAACCAGCTGCCCACTTCCTCTTCTACTGCAAGAGAGCTTGTGCAAGAACTAGAAAGGAGGCCCAGTACTCATACAAGAATTACAAAAATCATACAACAAGGAATCAAGAAAAGATCCAAGGCCACTTTCAAAACGTACAAGCCCACTATTTATTTCTCGGCGTCTCTGGTACTTCCCAATTCGAATCATCCTTCAAAGTCTTTTGTACTCCCTCCATCAGGTCAACGTTATGCCCGTGCCCCGAAGCTTGTCCACCAAGGTTTAGATTTGGTGCGAAGGGAATTACAGAACTACTTGTAAAGACAGGTAAATCGACTCTCTTCATTGGGGAAGGCGTAGCCGTGTTCGGAGGAAGCCATCGAATTGGCTCTTGTTGCGGAATGGCATCTGGAGTTGGTCCTTCAGGCTGATAGGATATGAAGATATCTGACTTGGTCTCCGAATTGATTAAAGCAGGGTTCTGGGGCTTATTCAAGGATGGCCCTACTGGAGAGCTGGCAGGCAAAGGAATTTCAGTCGCATGTTGAACATGAGATGGAAGAGGTTGTGGAAGATTTTGCTGGGGTGTCGATGGCATGGGTGGAAAATTAAAGGAAATTTGGTCCTCATTGGAATTTAAAGGTGTCTTGGTGCCTGCTCTTTCGGGCGCTGGAGGAGTAACGTCAGACATGTCTGTGCTTGAAGACTGGGCTGTTGAGCGGGATCTAGCTGCTTTAGGCGGGATTATCCTGGTGTTTTTTGTCGCCTGTTTTGCTTGCTCTTTTGCTTCCCTTTGGGCTTTGGTCGTCAAGCTTATTTTGACTTTCTGCATACCAGAAGTCAGGCTATCAATGTCCGAGGCTTGTGAGGTAGCCGGCTCGATCGAGGGAAGAACGACGCTGCTTGACCGAGACGGGACCGGGGGAGCATCGATCGAGGAAGTATCTTTCGTTCCCTCATTTAATGGGGATTTTCTTCGAACACGGGAAGATTTTGCAGGTTCAGCACGAGGCTTAGCAGGAGCTCTGGTCTTTTTTACAACAACAGGAGGAATTGAATGCCCCCGGGAACTCATTGATGAGTCGGGACGGACACTTTGGGATGTACCCGGTCTTTGGTAATTGGCCACAGACCCATTTGATGGTGCTCGACTATTGCCATTCGTTCGTGAAGACGCAGCTTCTGACGTGACCGAGCCAGCGTTAGAAGCCAAGCTGAGTCGCCGACTTGACTGGCTGGTAGGTTTTGTATAGCTTGGTTCGGGTAAAGGCACTGGTGTCATGCTTCGAGAAACAGCCTGCATTATGATTAGTGAGTATTCTTGACCACAGTAACGTGGATTAATAGTCAAAAGGTGCTAGGGTGGACCTGCACATACCTTGTCAGTTGCAATACTCGCAGCACCGGCGACCGTTTTCCGTCGATTGGTCTTGGGAGCGGGCTTCTTGACCTCATCCTCTTCAACGGCTTCGATTACTTTGGCAGGCTTTCTAACACGAAGGGCCATTCTGGTGTTGGAAGGTTCGCCTGGTTCAGGGCCTGAAGTTTCTGCTGGTGGTGTCAAGATAGATTGTCTATCCCGTCTCGCCCTAGTAGCTTCTGCTGAAAGATCCTCTGGTTTACAGCTCATTGTTTGTCGGTCGGTCGGAATGAGCAACTTGCTCAACTCATGTGCTGCAACAGTCCAATGAACCTCGGGAGGAGGTGGAGAAGGTGGTCTTGATCTGGCCCTAGGTGAACCCCCACCCATGAATGACATCGATGACACACTTCGCTGAGCTCGAGGAGAGACAACCTTGGCAATAAAGGACTGGGTCGGAGAAGAGTACGTTGGAGGGGTACCATCTCGAGGTTTCTTAGGCTCTGGTGGAGGTGCAGGTGGGCTGACAGTCGCATCAAGCTGTTCCAGTCGGGGAAGAGACCACCATAGAGGATCGTAGGTTTGAACCTCCAAGCTTTCAGGCTCTGCAGGAAATGATCTGGCGCCATTAAAGGTACCGATCTTTTGGCCCATTTCATAACCCAAGCCTCCGTGGTTGATTTCCTTTTTGATGGCAGAGACTCCCCCACTTGCCAAACCACTGAGATGACTGAATACCCCACTATAGAGAGCTCTGTCGCTATACCCTCCCTCGAGAACACTGATAACTCTTCCTTCCAATGCGGTTCCATCTTCGGCAGCAAGATTTACTATATCGCGGGTCAAGCGCGCATAGAATTCTGTTGGAACATTGACTTTGTGTCTCTGCATACCAGAACTTTCCCACTCACTAGCATCGAAACCTGCAGAAATGAAGATAACAGCTTTCGGCTTCGGTCCATTGTTTACAGCGCGGAGACGATCGGTCTGTGCTTGGAGGAAGTTTCGGGTCTTTTCTAAAAGCACAGAATACTTGGTTTCATAGAGCTCCCAAAATTCGGCCTCGCTCTTCCACGGCTGAAGATGTACATTCCAGATGCTCTGGCCGTGGGCATTTTCAATGCAAAGACTCGCGTTCTTGACCTTTTCTTCGTCGCCCATTTCACAGGGATATGAGTTGATGTCGTGAAGGCTAAAGTATCCAATCGATGTCTTCTTCCACGGCAGGGCATTCTTGGGCAAATTGACGGCACGGGAATTGTGATCCCAAGCGATAGATTGCGATCCATCTCCATGATGAAGATCAAAATCGATGATAGCAGCGTGTGTCAGGCCATGAGTAAGAGCTGCATGTGATATACCAACATGAACATTGTTGAGCCAACAGAACCCCGAAGGATAGCTAGCTGAACAATGATGCCCTGGAGGTCTAATAGCAACAAAGGCTCGATGTGGGCCTTTTCCGCTTGTTGAACCCTGAAAAATGGAATCCACGCCTTCACACACTGCGCCTAAAGCACCCTCCATGGCATCCAAAGATTCAGAGCAAAGATAAAGATCACCTTCGTGGAGTTTCGGTGGAGTTCCATGTTCAGGACTTCGTGTCACATCCGGTCGAGTTAGTTCCTTCCCATTCATAGCCAGCTTGGCCTCCGCATTATTACACATAATCTTCAACTCCTCCATCCACTTGGCCCCGTGGACGTTTGTTACCGCTGGTGATGAAAGTGGCAATCTCCGGGTTGTCTTGCGGATTCGAAAGGGTATGCTGGGAATTGATAAAGGGTCGTTTACTGGGTGGAGAGGATATGACCCCTCAGAGTGGCGCTCCCCTAAACGAACATATGCCACCGATAATCCCAATATGCTCGCGTGTATCCGCTCTGGTCGTTCAACTATCGTGTTTAGGGATGCTTTCGAAGTTCGAGGCCTAGAATAACGATGGCCGTAGCAAGAATCATGCAAAATGGCGATGGTGTCTGTCTGTCTTGAATCATCCTCCGTCCCATGAAGCTCTAACTCTTTTTCGAAGTGATTGTGGGCAATAGAGCTCGCAGTATGTCGCGGAGGTCGTTCGACTTCTTCCATCCCTGATAATGGCGATCTTCCTACCATGGTTGATCCGTTCATGAAGTGCGCCGAGGAGGCTCGAGAGGGCGACGATCTTGGAGGGGTTACCCCTCCAACACCGTGAAGAGAATTCATAGAGACCTTCTTTCTTAATAAACTCGGCGTAGACGATCGCGCATCAACGCTCATGGAACTGGGGCTTCGTGGAAGCGGACTTCTGGATGGCGTTCTCCCATTTGGGGACGAGAGGTTATTTTGTGCAAAGTTGCGAGGCGATGAGGGCGAGGGTGGAAGCGCGGTGGAAGCGGCCGTGCCGATTGAGAAACGCTTCAGTGAGTTCTGAAAGGCTGTGTTGTTTGTTGATACTCCTTTCGGAGTTTCGCTCGATGCCGATGGAGCCATGGCTGAGAGTAACGTGGCTGCCAAGAGCCAAACCAGACCCAATTGTCTTCACAACGCTCCAAGAAGAGTACACTTCTGTGGCTTTCTTGTCTGAGGTGCAACAGAGGGGATGAGTTGTCGTTGAAACAATAATGAAGCTATCCCTATGCACATGTCCCACGTTACGGGACTGTGCACACTACGCGACGAAATGAACGCGCCTGTGCATCCCTGTCATTTCAGCCTTGCCCTTGCCTATATGTTATCCCAGAGCCAATAGTGAAATGAGTACATATGAGGATTCTGGGCATTTCTTTGATCATCGTTATACACCGAGAGGTTTTCATCTCTATTTGTTTGAGTATGGTTCGGATGAAAAACCTAGAAACATGCACTAATTTTTATTTTACATCGTGATTTCTCGCTATACCTTCCTCATTCAACAAATGGGTCTCATGACGAGAAGTCAAACTTGGTCATATTAAGTTTGTTACACTGTGTTAGTGCAGCAGTGCTGATATACACTACCTTACCTAGGTATTTTCCGTACTTATAGCGCAAGCTAATTTTTCATCTGAACGTAAATTTAGTGCTCGGAGTAAATACGCACAGTATTGCACAAGGGAACAAATCAAAGTCATGATTCCATTTTTGTCCCGCAAACGCCATGCTAATATCATCAATACAGAACCCCAATATATAACCTCATTGTTTTGGACCCTTTCCCTTCGCCTCAGTCTCGCCCAGCTCTCGAATGTACACCTTAGTAGTCCCCTCTCCGCTATATTCTTCTTGGCCGTTCTCAAAGCCTGGACATGTACCAATCGCTAAGTATCTGCCATCACATGAGAAACAGAGTGCAGCAACACTAGTCGGGTATTTTTGGTATTGCCTGATTCTTCTCTTCGCGTTTGCATCCCAAAGAGCAACAACACCGTCTCCTCCTCCGGACGCAAAGGTTCCAAATACAGGATGGAATGCCAATGCGTTAACAGGATAGACAATATCGGCGCCCTCATTTTCAGGATCTGGCTGCCGATGGCACTTAAAAGCGTATTTTCGAGCTTGTGACTCAGCGGAAGGATCAAACCACTCAACCGCGACACGTCCTTCGATACTACTGCTAGCATAGCCATCGTCATTTGGCATACAGGCAACAGCCCTCGTCATGAATTTCAAGGATGATTCTCGTTGTTGCCATGGCGTAAGGTCAGAGGTAGCTCCGTTTGATTGTGATGCCAACATAAGGGTGCTTTGCAATTCGTAAATGAAAACTAGACGGGATGCCATTGCAACAACCAATTTGGAGGCGGTAATTGATAGTGAGTGAGGCTTCGCTGGTAACTTGATCGTAGTGGGCCCCTTTTCCGGGTTCTTAAGATCGTGGAAATGTAATGTAGAGTCCCATGATGAAGAGATAAGCAAAGCTAGAATGGCTATTAGTCTGTTATTTTGTGAGGGGCGGGAGGGGTCGAAGCTGACAATGTTCCTTGCTATAAACTACCGACTTCACTGGAGCGCCATGCGCACTCAGAACCGTCTGCTCCCCGGATTCAAGGTTTATCCTATCAAAGTATCAATAAAAGATCTTGATCTCCATCGCAGTCTCTCTAACCTCTTCACTTGCCAATCCATTCCCGCGCTGAAAGCCTCATTGTCGTCGGCTCCAAAGCAGACATCGAGTACTGGTGCTCGGTGCTCATGCTTCTCGATCAGCTTGCCGCCCTCTTCTTCGCCAGATATATCATACAAATAGACATGTCTATCCCAAGAAGATACCAACAGCCTCGTTGGCGAGCTTGGCGCAAACTTGACTGAAGAGATCGCGTCCGTAGGAGGTTGTGAAAGTTCGTATTGAATTGCTGTAAGCAGTTAGTCAAAAGATCTTTCTTTCTGTATAATGATGCGCATATATATTTTTACTTACTTGGTGCCATTCTCAATTGTACGTGGTAAATCGAGGGAACAAATCGTCATGAGAAGTGAAATGTTGTTTTTGTACAATGTTGACTTCGGGTCGCGAATTTCTGCCGACGCCACCGCCTTCAGATCGCCAAAAACATGAGCTTCAACTTAAATCATCTCAAGAATTGACGCGTTCTGCATATCGTGTACGCGGAAAATTATTTAAAAAAAAAAAATACTACTGACGACTTACGTCCCACGATCCAGCACTTTACCAAGGAACCAGCGCATACACAACACAAATCAAGTTTATAGCCAGCAACACGAAGCAAAACCCCCGCAGCGGGGTCACCTTCACGTTCAATTTGCGACCCTGCTTTATTACTAGACTCCTCCAGTAATTTAATCATCGCCAAAATGCCGTTCGCACAGCTTGTATTAGGCAGTCCCGGAGCTGGCAAGAGCACCTATTGCAACGGAAGTACGTTGCTCCCCGGCCACCTTCTATCCAAGCTCTTAACATCTCCCCAGTGCAACAGTTCATGTCAGCCATAGGACGAAAATGCTCAGTTGTTAATCTTGACCCAGCGAATGATCACACAAGCTACCCATGTGCGATAGACGTACGCGATCTGATAAAACTAGAGGAAATCATGGAGGAAGACGACCTTGGTCCAAACGGAGGCGTATTGTATGCTCTCGAGGAGCTGGAACAAAATATGGACTGGCTGGAAAAAGGACTCAATGATTTGGGAGAGGATTATGTATTATTTGATTGCCCTGGACAAGTTGAGCTTTACACTCACCACTCTTCCTTGCGCGACATATTCTTTAGACTCCAGAAGCTTGGCTACAGGGTACTTACTCCTCCCTTACTTCCATTTGAAGGGGCATGTGCTGACCTTTGGCAGCTTGTAGTCTTGCATCTTTCCGACTCCTACTGCCTCACGCTGCCTTCACTCTACATCTCGAATCTGATCCTCTCTCTGCGAGCCATGTTGCAGATGGATCTTCCTCACCTCAACGTTTTAACAAAAATCGACAAGCTCTCCTCATATTCGCCACTCCCTTTCAACCTCGACTTCTATACCGATGTCCAAGATTTGTCATACCTCCTACCACATTTAGAGGAAGAGTCAGCTGTTGGTTCTAAATTCCAAGGACTGAACACAGCTATAGTGGATCTCGTGGAGAGCTTTGGTTTGGTAGGATTCGAGACATTGGCCGTGGAGGACAAGAAAAGTATGATGCACTTGCTACAAGTTATCGATCGGGCTGGCGGATATGCGTTTGGTGGAGCTGAAGGAGCAAATGATACTGTATGGCAGGTAGCGATGCGGGAAGGTGTGACCACTATGGACGTAAAGGATGTCCAGGAGCGGTGGCTAGATGCCAAGGACGAATATGATGACCAGGAGAGGAGGGAGTGGGCGGAACAGGCCAAGATTCGGAATGAGGCCGAGGAAGCAAAGCAGGCCCAGGAGGATAAGGATGATGATGACCTTGAAGGGATGTCACTACCCCCGGGAGGAAGTGGCATAAAGGTAATTAGAAAGAACCAATAATACCCTCATCCGTCATCGTCCTCGATTTCCATTTCCTCCTCGTTATCGCTACCATCCACCATCAGGATGTCTTTGGTAGAGTCCACTCCTGCGCCTTTGTCCCCATTGCCAAATATGTTGTCGAGGGTCGAATCGCTGTGCTCTCCTAGCTCTCGTCTTGCCTTAACGATCATCTCCTTTGCCCTTCGAATTGCCTCCTCCTCGACCTTCCTTATAGTCCCACTAACCCTCACAACTCTGAATACACATTTCTTACCATTCTTGACCGGCACAGCATTCATAAATGATAAAGCCGCCCAAACAATCCGGTAGTGTGCGCGAGAAACTCGTAATATGAAGGTTGAAGTAGCAGGGGACAGGTATTTTACTGTAAAATACATATTAATAAAAATTCAATACATCAAGCAATTGAAAAGGAACGCGCCTTGGAGACTATCTGACACAGCCCCAGAGCCATAATCACCAAACAGCTCAGAGATTTGCGATCGAATTCCTTTCAAAAGTGTATGTGGGGTCAGCGCATTCGTGGTAGGCTGGTTGATCGCGACCACATCGGGGACTTTAGCTTTCGACTGCTGCGTCTCTTCCAGTTCCGGATAGAGGATATTGACGAGGAGGTAGCGATTCTTGAGCCGCACCATGATCGATTGATGAATTGTCACTTGGATGCGTATTGATTCGTTGGTAAAGGGACGCGGTGTCACCAAAAGAAAAAATCTGAGGAGACGCGACCTTGGCTACGGAAGTGACGCTGCTCCACAAAGCGGCTGGCCTTCCCTTCCCAACTCAAATCCAACTTCAGGCAACCAAAATGCCCGAATCCAAACCTTTGCGAGCATCGATTCTGATCATTTCCACAACAGCTTCTAAAGATCCTTCGACCGACACTTCAGGCGGGGTTCTCACTGAGGTCTTTGAGAAGGACGGAGCGGGGAAGTGGGATATACAGGAGGTGGAGATTGTAGGGGACGACGTGCTGGATATTCAAAGAAGTATCACGGCGTGGGCCGATCAAGAGGACGCCGTCAATCTTATAATTACGACGGGTGGAACAGGGTTTGCAATTCACGATAGCACACCTGAGGTATGAGATTCGACTAAGTGAGCCAGTCTGGGAACGGATGACCTGACATATCTGAAGGCCGTAACTCCTTTGCTACACAAGCAGGCTCCAGGATTAGTTCATGGAATGTTGGCTGCTTCCCTAGCGGTTACTCCCTGTGAGTCTTGATATTTATATGCGGACCAATCAGCTGACTTATCAGAAGTTGCGCTCATGTCAAGACCTGTTGCTGGAGTACGCAATAAGACAATCATTATTACCCTCCCTGGATCTCCCAAAGGCGCGAAGGAGAATCTACAATCAGTGTTAAAACTGCTTCCGCATGCCTGTCTTCAAGCAGCAGGAGCCGACTCGAGAACCCTCCATAAAGGAGGAGTCAAAAAATTAGAACAGGACGCGGGTCTTGGATCCACGGTATCATCACAACCATCTCATTCGCATGGTCACTCTCATGGCCATTCTCATGGGCATGGGCATGGCCACCATGGTCACGCAATGCCCACCCGTCATACAACTCCAAGTGAGAATCCTCGCTCCAATGACCCTTCCCTCGGCCCAACAAGACGGAGTCGCTCATCTCCCTATCCTATGCTTTCGGTTGATGAAGCGATTAAGCTTATAAAAGAGCACACCCCGGCTCCGCACATCACAAAAGCCAAGGTTAACGGCATCTTGGTTGGATCTGTGCTCGCTGAAGATGTCACGGCTGCTGAGGCGGTTCCCGCTTATCGAGCCAGCATAGTCGATGGGTATGCTGTTATTGTTTCCTCAGGGAAAATTTCCAGTAAGGGGGTCTTTCCAGTTGCATCAATATCAACTGCCACACCAGGGGAAATTGCTCCGTTGGAGCCCGGTCAAATTACTCGCATCACAACAGGAGCGCCCCTTCCACCTGGGGCTACTTCAGTGGTCATGGTAGAAGACACAGCTCTGAAGACTATGACTGAAGATGGCAAAGAAGAAAAGGAGGTAGAAATCCTTGCAGAAGACGTCAAGGATGGTGAAAATGTGCGTGAAGTAGGAAGCGACATCAAAAAAGGCGAAATAATCTTAAAGAAAGGAGAAGAGATATCGGCTATAGGGGGAGAGCTTGGTCTGCTGGCATCAGTTGGAAGAGCAGATGTGGCAGTCTACAAGAAGCCAATAATCGGCGTGCTATCAACCGGTGATGAGATAGTGGAGCACAACAGACCAGGAGAATTACGTCTCGGTGAAGTTCGAGATTGCAATCGGCCAACGATCATCTCCGCAGTCCGCGGTTGGGGTTTCGAAGTTGTCGACCTAGGAATTGCTCGAGACAAGCCTGGTGCTCTCGAAGAAACACTTCGGGCGGCTCTTCGCAAAGTAGACATGGTTATTACTTCGGGTGGTGTTTCAATGGGCGAACTTGACCTTCTGAAGCCAACAATTGAACGCTCTCTTGGCGGAACCATTCACTTCGGCCGAGTGTCAATGAAGCCTGGGAAGCCTACGACTTTTGCAACGGTACCAGTGAAGAACAACTCTGGAGAGCGAGTTAACAAAGTCATATTCTCTCTTCCAGGTAATCCCGTCTCAGCAATTGTCACTCTACATCTCTTCGTGTTGCCTTCTTTACATCACCTCTCCGGAATATCACCTGCTGGATTACCCAGAATTTTAGTCACTCTCGATCACGAGTTTCGTTTGGATCTCCAACGAGCAGAATATCACCGCGCCATCGTG
>JAAMPI010001533.1:0-13343 GCA_013054445.1 Cudoniella acicularis | reverse complement strand
TGCGCTTATGGTGTGTAAATATTCGTGGGAATAACTTCAGTTGTATCAGTTTTACATTTCTAGGCGATTTTGGACAATAATCAGGTGCCTGGTGGAAAGAGAAGTGGGGTGCTGGACGGTATCGCAATAGTGGCAATAAAGTGGCAAAATAGCAAGTGAACTGGGGGGATAGTACAGATGGTCCACAAAATTACGCCCGCTCGGTATTTTGATACAGGCACCTAAGCCAGCTCACGCACTTTGGCTGCATCATAGTACCTAAAAGACTTGTACAAGACAGAATGCTATTCTTAAATAGTCTAATGGTTCGTTCTTAATATGATTATTTAAAATATGGTTTCTAGAAGTGTTAATTCGCGGATATAAAAGTAATAGCAAAGGGAGGTATACATATTGTTCTGAGTAGAAATAATCTCTAGTTTTCGTAGTAAGAGGGACATTATTTGTGAAATTAATGCATGAATCTTTTGTTTTTTTGGTGGTCGAATTAGGCGGACCCGGTCCGCTTATACAAAGACAGTTTGATGTTAAATCAGTATGTGTTTGATTGCCACCCACTACCGAGCGACAGGAAAATTCCTCGCGCCTATATAAACCCGTGTCCCCTCCAATATTTTCATCTTCTTTTTTCCTTTCTCCTCATACTTACCTTGTTTTTGACGAAGCAGCTCAACAATTGCTTGTCAGGTGGACGACCTCTACATTGCACAACGTGGTGGGAAGACCATCCAAACTCGTTTCGGCGATTTTGAAGGCGGATTTTTTGTTGGCTTTCACGGCTTGTCCGTACACTCTTTTCATTGTTGTTGTTGCTTCGTGCGGCAGGACGAAGAAGAGCAGGTAATATTCGTGCAAACAAGACACACACGGAATGGAGGTCTGAGTTGCTGCCGAACTTTTTACCGACAGACTTGTTTGTAAATCGAGATTCAAATTCACTGTTTGACGGTGAGTATTTCCGTGGGAGGTTGTAAGGCTTGCAATAAAGTTGAAGATATATTTTTGGACGTTTCATTGGATGTTTTGAGATGTGGTAGTAGCGATGCCGTCCGCAAAGAACTATATTTTGCAATCACAATTAGCAATCTATGTATTAATTCCCCTACGACTGGCTAATTGCGAAACAATTACCTAGAGAACGCTCCCATGATTTGTTTTTTTGTTGTTGTGCTGCTGTTTTCACTCCTCCATAAAGTGGTCACTACCAACACGCACCAAGTGCAACACTTGATCACTACACCTTCTCAACATTCCCAGTAATGAATTATTACAGGATTTTAAAAAGATTGTTTCGGTACTTGATCGTCAGATTACATTTGGATGGGTTTCTACGATTTTTTCGCGATTAAATTGTCAAATTGATGCTAGAGAGTTTATCCCGACTTTCTGATGAAGCGTCCATCGCCTTGAAACTTTACTTTGCATTAAGGACAAAATTCAGTTCCTCTCTTCATGCGAGCACTCTTTCTCATCTACGTGCCCCTCGTTTTTTGAATGCCTCTCCTCGTCTGAATGTTTTTCTTGGTGTGAATGTTCCTCATTAAAATCGCGTACTCATGTGGAAATCTCAAATGTGACAACTGATATATTCGTAACATATAATTTAGAATAGAAAGGGACAAGAAGCTTCGTACTGGTACTGAAAGCCTGTGGCTGCCCAAAATTAGCCATGACTTGAAGCACCATGGAAGAATTGCTATTCGAAACTCTATTTCAACACCCTGCTGTAGAGACATGACAGCCTCTATACTCCTGTGAGCATGTTTCCTCAATAATTCGCGTCTATGACCTTTTCTTTACATTCCCGTTCGCTTCAATCCTTTTGGAAACCGCAAAAGCTCTCGCTGAAGCTTTAATACTACTGTACAAGCACACTATGCCACGTCAGTCATTATTTTCCAGGTTGGGAAGCTACTTACTAGAAGGAATGACGATCCAGAATGCATTCATGAATATAAAATAGAACCAGAAGTAGTACGGCTCTGGGCGATAGAAACTCTTCCCGGAATAAAAGTAGTCAAAAAGACTTGTCATATAGTACAAGAGATCTCCATAGAATTGACCAGTAGACACGAGTGCTTGCACAGGATGGCGATAGGGCGAGTCCTTCGTGATAAGAACAGCTGTCAAGAATGAGAGCGGTCCCCAGGTGATCTGTGACGAGTCAATAACAGGCGATTCCGAAACAGAAGAGGAAGCTTACTGCCGTCCATGTCTCCATACATAAGACGAAAGGATCCGAAAAGAGGTATCTTGAATCAGACAATGAGTATTCTTTCCACAATTCACCAAAGAAGTCGGTTCTTGATGCCATGTGGTTGTGATTCAAGACAAAATAACCCTCAAAGAAGAGGTGGATCATGCCGCCTAGGGGAGTCAACTTGTGCTCACATTACTTGGTTTCTAAACTTACATAAGGTAAACCATAATATCAATCCTCGATCCGAGGTTTTGAGGTTAGGATTTACCCAATTGGCGACGATCAATGCAGTCCCTAAGATGAAGAAGCACCCGCCGGCGAAAGCAATGACAAGGGAGATTGCGCCGAAAGTGTTAGGGACGTAGATTCCTCCTGAAAGGAGAAGCCCCTCTGGAAAATAAGGATGCGTAGTAGTCATGGCTTCGGAATCTCTCATTGTTGATATAACACCGCGTTTGAGCAGTCTAGAACTTTGGAGTTGGAGCTCGATAAAATTTCTGTGGCGTCTGCCCATGGGGAATGAACAGGGATCACTGATCCGTGCCGAGCTCAAGCATTGAACCGCATTCATTGATAAAATAAACAGGTAAAGACTTTACCTTAAAATTCGAGGACCTACGTACAGTAGAGAACTTTTAATTCATTCATCCTCATTGACTCACTCCGCAAAAAGGGACAAAAGCCAACTCTCAATCTAATCACCTGTTTTTGGCACTGCTAAATGTCTTGGAAGCTCGACTCTCCGAAACGCCGAGTCACTCATGAGCTCTAAGACATTGGGTATTGTGTGTTCATTGCAGCAATCGCAGGTTAGATACTTAGTACAATGGGCTTGCTTCCTGGTGAAGTGGCCTCGTGCAGTAGACGGGCGGATGAATCACGTGCTTCAGCATAATACCGTACCTGGCACGGCAGATTATTTCGTGGCTGGTTTTCCAATTTGCGCTGGCCATTTGCACCGGTTTTCGGCCTGAATCCTGTCAAGCTTCAGGAGGCTTATCGACTCGACATCTTGAGCGTGTTTCTATTCGTCCAAGCATGCTCCATACCCCTGGAGGGTCCTCTCAGGCAGAAGCTTGCGCTTATTGGTTGTGAAAATGCTAGCAATTGCGCGCAGGGAAGGGAATGGCAAATGGTGAGCGTCGAGGCCGCTTTGAACGCGGCCACTGTGCGCTACATGCCTTCATGGTCATTCTGCTTTCCGAGCGTCTGCTCATTAGTGTTCTGTCCTGATCTCACTCGCCCTCAACCCAAAACTCGCAGCAGAACCGCACATCAAGACCGCCTTGCCTCTCTCATCCGGTAAGTCGCTGCTCGCGGCGCTAGGTGTCAGCATGCTATACCTATGTACAGACATCTGCGCCCCAGCAGCGCTCTCAAAAGTTGCTTCCTCATCCTTTGTCCATTTCGATTTTGAGGTGGGTCGGGGCTGCAGCGCTGCTACAAGGTTGGGCAAGCCACTGTGGTAGCCTAAAGCAGCAACGCGAGCTGCTCTTGAGTCCTTGAGTTTCCGCCCTCAGTTTCCTTCCCCCTCCACAACACCAGATTCATGCAAGCCCTTCAAAAGGACACCGAGAAGATACTTCATCGCATCAGCGCCATCGACAATTCGAGTCCCCATCATACCATCGACGCGTCGCGAGATACCTGCTACCCCGTCAACGCCCTTCGTACACTGGAGATCACGTCCTTCCATCCCCATCTTCGCCTCCACCTACGTTGAAAAGCCTTCAATCAACATCCTGAGCTTGCCG
The DNA here is from genome assembly GCA_013054445.1 of Cudoniella acicularis. Classification (NCBI taxonomy): domain Eukaryota; kingdom Fungi; phylum Ascomycota; class Leotiomycetes; order Helotiales; family Helotiaceae; genus Cudoniella; species Cudoniella acicularis. The sequence continues at coordinate 9,389 of JAAMPI010001533.1, read as the reverse complement.
CAGACTTTACACGACGATACGAGGCAATCATTCGAAAGTCAACGACCGAATTCGCGCCCTAACGAGTGTCTACAGTCCCCATACCCGGTGTGACGCCCCCGACCTCTTCGTTCCACCCTCTGTGTCGAGTCCCATTGTTCGCAGACATCGAGGATCAACAGGTTCTACGCTCTGGTTCGACAACTGATGACCACCATAGTCGAAGTCGATCGTTCTCCTCGCTTTGCGACAACCATTCTGATCGAGTCGCGGCCGTCTTCGTCATGCGACTCAGGCCTAGGAATCAGTGAACTCACCTTTGTCCTTTCACTCGAACAGCCACCCAGAGGCTCTTGCTAGATTATGACAGAAAGACCTCTTTCGATCACAACGCAGATCGCGACACCGATTCCGGCCACCTTGAACCCTCCTACATCAATCTCTACGAATGATGCGCTTCCTGTCACCGAGTCCGTAGACGAAGAACCCTACACGATCAAATGCATTTGTGACTATTTCGACGACGATGGAAATACGATATACTGCGAGACTTGCGATACCTGGCAGCATATCGAGTGCTTCTATCCCGGCCGAGTTGCTGACGCCTCGAAAGCAGAATTTGACCACTCTTGTGCTGACTGCAAACCACGACCTCTAGACCGGCGGCATGCGACCGAGCGACAAAGACATCAGCGACAGAACAAAGCATCCAACGATAGCGGGGACAAGAAGACGAAGCGTCCGCCTTCGAAGAGCCATAAGAAGAAACTGAAGCCTTCGGATCTTCAGGTCAACGGCTTTCACGACCACGAAGGACATAAAAATGGCAGCCCTCAAGAGCATCACCCACACACGAAGAAACCCAAGGGCCATCGGTCGAATCACTCCATCAACTCACAAGTAAAACGCTCCCCTCCCCTCAACGGACGTCCAAATACACAGGTTCATCCGCCAAGTCCTGCTCACACACCGCCGGATCTACCTCCTGACTTCCAGGTCCATTCGTATTCCGATAGTTTTATGAAATTATACGAGAATGACGAGTCAGTTCAACGAAATTTAACGAATTCCTTTGCGAGCCTATCTGTCACGAATTCGATGTCCTCCTGGTTACGCGACCCCGAAAGCCTTCAAAAAGACACGGGCATAACGGACAAAGATGAAGTCTTCCAATACCTGAAACTACCCTTTCACAACTTGAAATGGCCCGAACTTATTGTCGAACGGAAGAATTCTGTAATCAACGACGCAACCTTGTCATGGCGATACCTGATCACTCCCACAGCACTCTCACAGTCGGGCCGTATTGGGGAACTTAATGGTCTCGTTGGCTTCCAGAAGGCTTACTGCGACGACGTGGAAAACAAATGGGCTGAGACGGCACACCCTCGACCTTTCATTTTCTTCCATCCCCGTTTACCGCTTTTCATCGACACTCGATACGAGGGTTCAATCTGCCGGTATGTAAGACGCAGCTGTAGGGCGAACACGACTCTCGAAACCTTTATCGCCAGTGGGTCAGAATACCATTTTTGGTTAGTGAGCGAACGTCCACTCGCTGTTAACGAACAGATTACACTTCCTTGGGATTTCCGTTTTCCGGTGCATTTACGAGCCCGCTATCTCCATCTACTCAATTTAGGGGACGACGATGGAACACCTTTCGACGGTACAGGCATGAGTGATGGGGAGTACGATCAACTTACTTCTACCATCAACTTGGTTCTGTCGGACCACGGCGGTTGCGCATGCGATCTTGGTAGCGACTGCGCGTTTGCTCGATTTCACAGGAATTACCACGGCAGATCGCACATCCAATCGAATGGCGTAAAGTCGAAGAAGGGTCGCAAACCTAAACAAAATCATGTCTCCCCCACAAGTACTGGGCATGCAACGAATAGTCGAGCAGCTAGTGAGGGGCAACAAGACCACGTTGATGACGATGACAGCAACCGCTCTGTGTCGGGCTCTACTCGAAGTAAACCTCAAAGCCGGGATTTGACGCCTTTGCATGGACTTGGTGAGCCCAATGGCGGAACAGTCGAACCCTCGGACCGCGAAAAGAGAAAGCTTGCTATGCTCGAAGACTCATTCCGGAAAATGGAACAAGGACAACCAGCACGGAAGAAGAAAAGAGCCTCAGATAGTTCTACTATGAACACCGCAACAAACTCGGTCACTCCACAGCCAACCCCGAAACCCAGGCAACGTTCTGTAGCTCCTCGAATGTCGATCTCACAACAATCTTCCTTGAATGCGAATCCCAATCGAGGGCGGAACTACGTAGATGCGAGTACCTCTCGACGGCAGTCTGGATCGCCTTTCAGTGCTGTGTCGCCAACAGCAGCTCTACCATCACCAGATACCCATCTTTCACGAAACGGAGCTGGGGCACACCGATCAAGGCAGCCTTCAGCGACACCCAAACCTACATACGTCGACTCGTCGACCCAGACAGATGAGAATGCAAATGCATGGTGGAAGCAATCGAAAACAAAAACAAAGAGTATTGTTCCTCTAGCAAAATGCCTTCTCAAGAATCGTTACAGGATACAAACTCAACGGGAGGCACAAATAAGTGAAACACAGGGTTTAGCGCAAGCCACTGAAAATCATTATCCACAGCAATCCCCTGCAGTGCCCATGGATTTAGATCCCCCAATCCACGAAGACTCTCTTACTTCGGAATCACCCACAGATTCTAAAGGTCGAAATGCTAGTGTCGCCTCTTCTTCGCCGTCAGTGGACGCATCGTCTATACCTGCAGATGTGACCATGGCTGACGCTCCAGCGATCATTATTTCCAATACACTAAAACCTCCTCCCCCGCCTTGGCCCGGTCACTCCAGCAATGCCACCTCGCAGAACACCCCTGGACATAAATCCCCAGAGCTCAGGGTCCAAATGCCACCCACCCCTACTTTCACTACCCCGAACATGTCAGGGCCTCTTTCTGGCCCCCTTACACCATCTTCTGGAGGCGGATCTTTGGTACAGTCTCCCTTTGGAACCGTGCATTACCCCAATGGATTTCCACCTACGGTTGTCAATGGCATTGGTCAGCATGCTAGCCCTATCAAAACCACAAAGAAACTCAGTCTGAGCGACTACAAAGCTTCCAGAATGAGACGAAATGATACAGCGGCGAACACGAATAAACAGCTAGGAGGTAGCAGCCCAACAGGGGCTCCTGCTGTTCTCAAACCTTCTCTCTCTACGGTCGAAGAAGCTAAAGCCAACGGGCTTCTAGAAGGCTCTGCCATTCTCGAATCACCAACACTCGAAAAGGCCGTGGATCCATTACTTCCTGTGCCTGTTGCTTTAGATCTTGCTTCTAAGAATAATTTGCCATCCGATCAATCGAATGGCACTTTGTAATATACATAGAATTCGCTCTTCGCGTTTTGCTACTAGCGCATGATTCTTCCATTTGTGTTTTGAGCGTTTCAACGGTCGGTTCGGTTCAACGGGATCAAAAGGGGGCTTGGGATAGGCGTATCTGGAGGCCAAATTCAATGATCACATTGTTGATCCCCTACTGGGCCCTTCTTGTGTAGAGGGAATACCTTGTTTGTACCAGTAATGAGAAGCCGTAGCGGCAGTTAAAAATTAAAAAATTCAATAATTCGCCTTGATCTCATCATGACTTGTGAATAAATACATTGGTTATATTTCTTTGCTATTGCATCCTATATGACTAGTTAACCATTTATACACCCACGTTATCTGATTCAAATAAGAGGAGAGCAAAGTTGTGTCTGATAAATAAGCCAAGGAGGCCAACCAAGGTCTGCATAAGTAAGATCTCTATGGCCAACCTGTCTTCTCTCTTCGGACCAAACCACACAATCCACAAGTTTAGTATTGTGAAGTTTGTGCTTTCAACGATCTGCCCTTCTGAGTTTGTGATAACTCTCAGCAACTTGAAACGATGCAATAATTTCAGTCCCGCACTGATGATCGGTTTAGGAGGCCGCTGCCATTCCGTGACAGAAGCTTCCATTAAGCCTGTCCGGGCATTGAATCGCGGTAATCGATGCCGTGGGCAGTCAACAATGCGGAACAGCTGTGGTGCCGAATAGAGGAAGTTGAAGATTTGTGGGATGAGGAGTAGGAGGAGAGTTTTCGAAAAGTGTCCTAGGATACCGACAACCGCGAACACCATGCCTGCAAAATAGCAGTACGTGTCTCCAACGAAGACTTTTGAGGGGTACCAATTGTGACATAACAACGCCAAAGAGACACCAATGAAGGGCAATAACATGTACAGCGAGAATAAATGGGAGTCCGTTGCTGGATGAGGATATGGAACCAATAAGTAGTAGCAATCGTTCAAGACTAGAAGGAAGGCGATGACGAGAGACTGTGAGACTTCAATCCCGTTGATGCCAGCTAGAATGTTGATGCTGTTAGGGCAAAAAATAGCAATAGCGAACATGTAGATATAGTACAAGAAACCCAGCTGCAGTAATTCTCCAAGATACGGTCGTAATGGTATTGGAACTACAATATGGGTAACCCCAAAGTCGACAAAGTAGATGATGAGAAGCGGTATGCTTGCAATTCCTGGGATGAAGAATTTGTGCCGCCAACGAATATCGAAGAGATCGTCTCCAATGCCCAGAATCGAGATGGACTGGACAGTAAGGATCGCAGAGAGGTATGAAGCCAGCTATTTTAAGTTAATTTAACTTATAGAAGGGCAAAAAGGATCAATTGGCATACCTTGCTGTGGGGAAATCGATGCAGGAACCTGCCAGTCTGCACTAACTCTATGGTCTCCTGGACCACATCCCGGTTTCCACCTCCGGAAGTAGCAGCCACGATATCCTTATAGAACGGAAATGGTATGAACACGGTAATTATGAGAAGATAGACAACAGCGCAAACAGCACCCATAGTCTCTGGTATCTCCTTCTTGTGAAGTTTGCTCATATCCTTCCCCTTCAACCCAGCCTTCATGAAAGTCGGCCCCAGCCATCGAATCATAGAATACGACGCAGCGAATGCAATTCCGCTAAAAGCGAGAGAGGCAACGAGGGGGGCGCCATCGCCTTGGAAAGTGTTTGCAATGACAGCAAAGCATGCGAGAGAGAGAGACAGGAGACTCAGAGTCTCAGTAAAAGACAGAGCAGAAGTGGAAGCGGTCATCGTCGCAAGAAGACCACGATGGTGCAAAGAGATGGAGATGGTCAGACGTTTTCTAAGGCCTCAGTTCCATAGAAGAAGAGTCGTTTCCGAGCACGGAAGTCGCATGTAAAGAATCTGATGAGCGTTGAAGCATGACGACAAAGACGAGGCTTCAGTGAAATACGGAGTAGAAGGCTGAAAAGCCACGAGTCAAAATAAACCGGCCCGGTTCCGGTGCCACCCCGGGTTTTAGAGCCTTGCGCACGGACCATATTGTCTCTTAGATTTGGGAAGCTCAAACTCCAAGTTCCAGATATCTCTTGAAGAGCCCCAATCATTGAACTCAGATTCAAAGATGGCGCCAATGATGGATGTCGATGCGACCGAAACTGAGCAGGAGGGCTTTGTGCTATTGCCAGTCGGACACAAGGATATGATAGAAGCAACAGCCTTCAACAGTTATGGCGACCGCTTCGCATCAAGCTCTGTTGACGGCAAGATCAAAGTCTACAACCGTCACAAGGACGGCTCTTGGAATCTTTGCGACACTTGGGGCGCGCACACTTCAGAGATATTAGAGGTGTGTCATCGCAGATCTCGGATTTATGTTCTCCGTTAATATGAGCAAAAGATACAATGGCTCCCTCCAACTATCCATCCCAATCTCATAGCCTCAATTGGCACAGATGGCAAATTTAAGCTCTGGGTGGAAGATCCTACCCTCCAGCCAGGCAAAGGAAGGCGCTTCAACTCGCACAGTAACAGGCCAGTATGGGACCTTCGATCAGCATCCCGCGCGCCATTCCTCTCTTTCGCAATCAAGTACAACCCCGAGACTCGACACACATACCTCGCGCTCATCAATCGAAACGCCCTGCTGACCGTTTATGAAAACGAAGAGCCGGAAAATATGGATAACTGGGCTGAGCTAGATCGTGTCAATGTATGTGACAAGCCGGCACGGGGAGAGGAAGTCTCTTTCAAGGTCGCTTTTGATCCCAACCTCGAGCCATGCTATACTGCTATTCGACAGGGCGTGCAGAGAGACGCTTTGGGAGTCATTGTTGCCAGTATGAATAAAGCGAGCATATGGCGGACGAAAGAGATATCACACGCCGTGAGTCTTGGTTCTACAAGCACTAAAGAGCTCTATCTAGCTGCAGAGCTGAAGGGGCATCGGGGATTGGTGAGGGATGTTGCTTGGGCACCAGGAAGTATCAGAGGCTTTGATGTAGTAGCCACGGCATGCAAGGACGGATTTGTCAGAGTATTTCAGATCACCACACCTTCAAAGGGGGATAAAGAACCTCGAAGTAAGGAATTTGCAACGCTACCAGAACATGTCGTTGTTGCGGCTCAACGAACTCCAGAAAATGGGGTCAGACATGCACCTTCTGGTATTGGTGCTGGGCTGGCAAGTGCTAGGCCTGGAACAGGTGGAAGTCGACAACCCGATACTCAGGGGAACGATGGAGAGGTACCCCACGCCGCGAGAGAAGTCTCAAAGTTAGAGGCTAATAGGGCTCCTGTATGGCGCGTTAAATTTGACGCTGATGGCCAACTGCTAGGCTCGACAGGTGATGATGGAAAGCTTAGCCTCTGGAGAAGAGAGCCAAGTGGAATTTGGAGTAAGAGTTCGGAACTGGCCATGACAAGGGGGCTTCCGATTTCTCTTTAATCCCATGGGCTTTTGGGTTGGGATTGGAGTTTATCACTTAAGGGTTGAGGTATTGGGAAGAAACCCCAAAAGCTTTAGACCTGGCGTTGAGGGGTATCACCAAGATCGGCGTTTGGAGGCTTGCGTTACGAAATATAGCAATCACACGACGAGAACGACAGTAATAGAAATTTTTCGAGTTTGCATTTATTGACACAATTGGCAAGTTGCCCACTATGCCACCTACTGTGTCATACCCATGATCCAACCCGAACACCGCCAATCCAAGGTCCATGAACATTAAGACATAAAGTTCATTCAACCAATCCCTCTACCAATGTATCGAACATGTTGCTCCAATTAGACGAATCCCAGTGCCACCTTCGTGCCTGCCACCAGGATACATCTCCATCTTTCTTCCACCTTTCCTCCAACACTTTTCTAATTTTCTCGTCATCGCCAAGATCTGTGCCCTCTTTCTCCATCCACTGTCTCTCCGCATCTTCCTTAGCCTTCTTGACCACTACCTCATCATCCTCACAGCGGTACAAGTCACACTTTGTGCACTCTGTACAACCTCTTCCTCCATTGGGCCGGAAATGTTCGCAAAAATGCCTGTAGCCTTCTCCGCTGCCAATATCCTTTCGGCAGACGTAGCACATCTGGTACCCGCATACACAAGTGAGCTTATTGCAGCCGGAAGATTTAACAAAAGATGTGTTGCATCGAGGACAAGTGCGTTTGATGGCAAGAGACATTGCCAGCTCAACTTGTGTTCGCAGGGCCAATAGAGACGACTCATGGCAAATGTGAATGTCTGTCCACGCCTTGGAGCATGACAGACAAGATGGCCTTAGACAAGTTGGATTTTGGCAGTTGAACTTAAGCCCATGCCGCTTCCGACGGAGACGTGTAATAGATGCCCTGAAATGTCCAACGACAAAATCACCAAAGGTCTGCTGGGAGGACACAAGTAGAAAAAGAAAAGAAAATACCAAGAACACCGGTAAAAGGAAGGGTATCATGCCAACTCCGAGGACGAAAATTACGAGGGTATAAATAACGGAAGGTCCGAACCGTTTCAAACGCCAGGATCGTTGTGATTCCGGAAGGTAGAGTTCGTCAATCTCAGCATAGTTGCAAAAAGGACACCGGATGAGGGGTAGTTGGGTTTTGAGGAGATTGTCTTCGGCCAAACGTTCATCAAGTTTACGAAGAATATCATTCCCACCCTTCTCTTCGTCAAACGCTCGACGAATTAGTGATTGGGATACACAGCCTTGACAGTCATCAGACATTGCTGCTATACACCGCAATGTGCCGCTCTCAACACTGATATTTCGTTGCCAGCCTTGTCCGAAAACTGCTTCAGTAACTGCATGCCTCACACATCGAAAGCAGATGAAGTGGCTCCCATCGTCACAAGCGGATAATTCCTCGAAAGTTGTTCCAGTGAAGCAGCATTCGCAGTCATGTAGCCCTTCATTTGCTTCCGATTCTTGGTTGTTTAGCTCGATAGCTAAAGCATGATCTTTTTCCTCGCGCTCAGCCAGAGTCTTCTGATGTATCGGTACAATGAGAGATTGGAATAGCTCTTTATCTAATTCGGCAGAACCAGTAACCTTCAAGGTAGGGATGATGGAGCCTTGCCCTGTAGACTGCCAAATGACGAGAGGGTGATGCTCGGCTTCTAGCGACGATATTGGTTTCCTCCGCAGGAACAACGACGATATTGAGAACCTCCATGATTTTGATGACAGGGCGACGAGTGTTGGTCGAGCGAGCGTATATGAATAATTGTGTTCTGCCAGAACAGCGTTGATTGTCGACCGAGATAGCCCTTTAAATTCATGATATGTGACATCCTTCACAGCCTTCTTGTATTCAGCACTTCTAAACTTCTCCTCTGCCAACATATGATCATGCGAGGCGTCTGGTGTAGTTTCGTCTGGTTTCTCCTGTTTGGCGGTCTCTTTCCCCGCAACCCGGTACCGGCCTCTCGCCCACTGCATCTTATTCTTCAGGAGAGCCTCAGTGACGACTGCTAATCTGGATTCCTCATCAAAGCTCGACAGCATCTCACGAAACACCTCGACCTGCACATCGGGGAATATCACTGCGAGAGCTGCAAGGCTATTATTCAGCTCCCGAAGATCCGGATCGTCGGATTCGATGGGCTTCAGGTGCAACTCTTCGCGAATATATAAATGGTCGAGAGCTTCGGGAGGAGGATTTGATTCGGACGAGCTTATTCGGGTGCTTGATGAGGAAGATGTGCGGGACGGCGATGTGCGAGAAGCTCGTCGCGGTATAGTGTTGTGGCTCGTTGATTTGAGCAGCCCTGAAAATACCATGATGGTGACTGCAAGAGGATAGGGGGTTCACATCGTTTTCTGGAGATAAATATACTCCAGGTCCACCTATAAGATGCTTTCGCCGCGATTGTGGTGCTTTGCGGTGCTGTGTGGTCGTGTATGGAAAGAAGGGCAGTGCGACAGTACCTCATGTCAATATGACGCTGAATCGGCGTTTTCAAGAATTATCTCCGACGCATCTACCTCCGTACAGTATAGCATCCCTTTGCTTGGCAGAGTTTATTGGAATCTCGAAAGAAATGCAAAAA
>JAAMPI010001532.1:0-13350 GCA_013054445.1 Cudoniella acicularis | reverse complement strand
AGAGAGAAGGCGCGGAATAAGATAACGCATGGGGAGGGGGATGAGGAGGAGGGAAATGGAGAGTAAGACTTAGTTAGTCACTTTCGTTGTGGGTAATATAAATTAAGGAAATAGAAAAATTCTTGATGCCCTTTGGCTTGGCTCACGGGAGTGCAATAATTTTCCAAAAGAGCTCATTTTATAGGTACAAGCTCCCTAAGTTCCTTAATAGCTCAGGGGCTCAGGGGTCTCGACCAGGCCTAATTCTTGTCTTCATCCTTTCCTTATAGTAATAAAACTTGCTCGTTTTCTTTTTCTTTCTGTAATCATTAACACCCAAATTTGCGGCCTTCGGTTTATTTAAGACTTTTAAACTTCTTCTAGTTCTCCGTTATAGCGAACAGTAGCTAATTTACAGCGTACAAATGCCTTGGAAACGGGAACTTCAAAGCAAATCAACTTTTTTTTTAGCGCCTCATATTAAAATGGCAACATTTCTACACGCAGGTTAGAAGAGAGGAAGACAGATTTTTTAAAATCTTGATTATTTTATCTCGCGCTACCTGCTCAAACTTAGGTATTCTTGGTACGTAGTTATTGCGACGACTTACGGCTGAAAATCGCTAAACGCGAGTAACTTGGCCCTAAGATGCAGGGTGCGTGTCGCTGTAATTTTGCCAGCGGGGCCAGAGGACTTCAGGGGCCTTTTGAGTGCGGTTATTTTTGCGGGCGACTTCGCGAAACCTTACCAAACACTTCAAAACATTTAAATAACCACGAATTCTAAACTACATATAAAGACCTTAAATAGATAAATAATAAGCATTTTAACATTCTGTTCTTTGACAGAAGATCTAATGGTTAGTTGATGCTTGTTCACTGAGCTATTTTGAGTGGTTGTGTCGCATAGGCTAGGAAACTATTGAAAAGCTAACCAATTGGTCTCCGTAAGTCCAGATTTGAATCATGTGATAATTAACATTACATTATTTTTCATCTATAAATCATCGTCTAATCCAAACAAGTCCTCTCACCTAGACTAAATTATTGTCCCAAAAATTCCAACAAACATACCCGCACCCACAAGCACAATTGGTATTCCCACGCCCGGCCTCCTCCCCGCACTTTTGCTCGCACCAACAAAACTCGCAATAATATATCCATTGTCCCTATCCTCAGCTGCAATCCGATCTTTACAATTAAGTTCTAAAATCTTCTCAAAAACTCGAACCTGGAAGTTAGGGGCTCTTGACTGAGATTTCTTAATCGTTAAGAGAAAATATGGATAAAGCCAGGTCGAGTGCATGCGAAAATGGAGCTTAAGAGTCCGACGGCTGTTTGCTTGAGTGCCAAGAGGGTACCTTTCATTTATTATGATTCATAGGAAACGTGTACAAGGCGTTTGATGAATTATGTAGGCATAAAATGAAGTAAAATATCATTTGAGAATTTAAAAATATCTAGAAAACGTGCGCTCGTCAAATCAGCATTTGAACTAATAGATCAGCGCAAATGGGTAAAATGAGCCGAAAACTTGATAATGAACGCGCCCTTAATCCTCTTCGGTATCTTGGTATTTTATTTATTCCTACTAAGCCACTCCATATGTCTAGTGCCTACCCGGGAGCGAGGTGAGCCCTACGAGACCAATCGTTAGCTCAGGGATTTTCATTAAGACTTGGTACAACCTACATCCTTCGGTGTCTTCAGTGACGGTATTCTGGACGGCGCACTTGTTCTGCTGGGCACCAGTCTGCACCTTAAGAGGTCCGTTTGGACTCCCGCAGCCCGTGAACATGCAGGTAGAGTCCATAGCCTTCTGGAGGGAGTCACCCTTCCAGCCGAAAATGTAATCACCGTGGGTAGAATAACCCTTGTCATCACCAGTGCTCCAAACGAAGGGTTGCGAGCCGTCTGTAGGCCACAAGGACTTGTCGTTAAACCCGGTGGTATTCCACAGAGTCTCATAAGCGAGTTGTGGTACGCGAATGGGATGACTGGACGGGCAAGGACCGGCGTTTTGGAATGCTCCCTTGGTTGTGCTAAACATATGGGACTGATGGTCGGGGCTGTCAAGGTTCTTTCCATCCCAGCATCTAACTTTAGTTAGCAAATGCATGGCTTTTATGTGTAGTGTAGGGGTGGCTTGCGCTGGGAAATGATGGATAGCCATAATACCAGCCGGGCACGGTTTCGTTGGGAAGTCTGGAGTCTCAGCACCCCTTGTCATAACGGTTTGCAGGCAAGTGTAACGAAGGCCTGTGTTTTTGACTGCAGCATCTTTTGTGTTGGTTGTCGGGCTGCCAAGAGTCATGCGGAATCCCTGAGGTTGTTAGTCACTTGTATAAGTTGTATTCGAATGTTCAGAAGACTTACAGGCTGGAAGGCTGTGATATTGTCCTTGCCATTTGAGTTGAAATCCAGCTGGGTATAGTAGATAGTCATTCCACCCTGGATGCCACTTTCAAGATCTGCATTGGCATAGATTGGCACACGCTTGTATCTGCCATCACGAGCTTTGAAGTAGAGCGCAGCGGTCCACTTTAACAATTTAGTAACGCAAACTTGGTGAACAGAGGCAAAAGCAGACGGGAAGAGGGGTGAGGATGAATTTTCCTCCCGTCCGCTTAGATCAAGGATTTAATGAAAAAACGAACATAGTTGGAAAAGTCCTCTGAGAAGGTGCATGTTGTGCAGTTGGCTGTGGTGGAGACATCGGACGTGGTGATGGTTGCATTGAAACCGTTTCCACCGACAATCTGGTGGACATGGGCTGAAGGGATATTTCCAGGCTCAACGAGAGGATCGAGGCGCTGGATGCTTAGAGTCGAACATCCAAATCGAAGGCCAGCTTGGGCTGGTCCGACGAGAGCAGCGGCGATAGAAAACCACTTCATCTTTGCAAGTTGCGCGTTATAAATCCGTTCTTGGGATGACAAAGATACTCAAAAGAAGACGATTCTGTGCCCACTCGATTGTATATAGATTTCACAAGCACTGTCATAACAAGAATTTCGTGCCGTGAAAAACTGCCGGCTTTCCAGGATACGCGATGCTGAAAATATTTACCCACTGTTTATCCAAAAGCGCGACCAAAGATATCTACCCCTTTGAGTTTTCCCCGCCTAATTAACCCATAAATCCATGTGGAAATTCATATATTGTGGAGAGTGCGTTGATTAGGTCTTGCCACCCCGGCCTAGTGGGATATTATATACGGCAGTACTAATTGTCCTATCTCCTCCCAGGTATTTATAGCTACAGAGATCTGGGCCATACTGATTGGAAATAGCCTTATCTGGACTTAACCACCGAAAGAACCAAGTGTCGAAAAACGTAACAGTGCTATAAAGACTGAGAAAGGGGAAGAAAACGACAATTTCAAACAACGTGACTCTTTCGAGACAACACTGAATATTCTTCTGTTTTGGGACGCAATTGAGTCGCGTTTGCCACGGTTAAAGGCCTGCTTAATCAACGAGAAGAGATAAGGGAGAATAATATGCTTTGTGCAACACATACCGGGTAAATCGAGCCATCGCGTAATATAAGGGGAGTTCGAGAAGCATTTTTCTTGGTTCTCTATATTGTTACTCGTCAACCTCATAGCACGCGGACGCGCTGCGCGCAGCATGCAGAAACGGTGATTAGAGAGATATTATATCAACACATCCTGCCGAAGGTCGACCGGTAGCCGAGATATACTGCATACATAACAATAAGTGTGAGATCTATTCTGTAATCTATTGACTTTAAGAGTCTCCAGCTTCAAAAGACAAATCTCAGATCTTACTACCTGATAGGGTGGTTTTTGGAAGTGTTCTATATCCAAAAGCTTGATTTAAGTATTTTGGGGACCTTTAAGAGCCAGCTTAGGTTAAGAAAACCCTCCTTATATCGGGTGTATCTGAGCTAGTCTAAAGATGCCTGCTTTAGGGCTTACCTATATCGCTACAACACTTCAAAATAGGTAAAGAACCGCTAAGTTTAAAATTTACTTGCGTGACTGAAAGAAAAGCAGAGATGATTTAATCCATCTTAACGTCCGTCCCTGGGTGAAGAGAAACTGTGATTTGATTCGCTTACCTGCTAGGTGGCGTCTATCATGTAGCTTAGGTAGCCGTCGGGTGTCCGGAATGATGTCGGTAGCAAACCTCTAACATCTAGGATCATAGTTCTAGGGCGTTTGATACGTGGCACGGGATGTTACATAATGCTATTGATTTCTATTATTATTAGGTCTTGGCATTAGACCCCTATTAGTAGTAGATAGCTAATAAAAAGGGGGCTTCTCTAGACCCCTCTGTCACGATTCTACATACCACGTGCAGGCCCAGGCCTGAGGCTCAGCTATAACCAATGGGATAGCACAGAGAACCAGGGTCCTAAGCTACGGAGGTCACGTGACCAGTCACATAACATAAGCAAGTCGACGAAGTCGATCGTCAACTTCATCGACTCGTAGGTCGACAGGATCGAGGGCCGACTCGATCGACTAGTAAGTAGGAAGCATCTATATAAGCAGAGGGATTTCCTTGTTAGATAGGAGCTTCGTGCTTAACTTCATATAGTAAATCTTATATCATACTTTCGTCTTTAACTTACTTATAACGGCTAAGCTTCTATGCTTAGACAGTGATATCGTTTACCTTATTCTATACTACTAATCCGACTTACTCCTCTTATCCTTACGTAGGTAAGGTGAGAGACTAGTTCGTTACACCCTCGGGGCTAGAGATTAGTTCTATATCTAAATCCTTTTCTTCTAACACGTGACTTCTTTACCTACTAACGCCTCCTCCTTATAAGCTAATCTCTCTATCCCTAAGAGAGGTAGTTCGAAGAAATCACTCGATAATATCCTTATAATAACGAATATTATATCTACTCCTCTTCCTAATACCTAAAACAATAGTACTAGAGAAGGACCCTTATCGATGGAGATCCCCAATCTATTATGGCACAGCGTCCGGAGATAGTCTTGAGTGCTGACCAGCCCTAGTGCCAATGTTCCTTCGGAAATTTCAACGCGGTGGTACGATTCTTCAATCTCTTTGTGAAACTTCTGGTAACCAGTAAGGCGTATTAAGGAACCGTTGTCAGTCTTCGGAAACTTGACTCCGGCTGATAAGACTATGACAAGGTCTTTTCCAATCTGAGAGAATGCTTCTGCCTTTTTATTAGCACGTTCGATTGTTGGCCAGAGATAGCCCAGGAACGCTTCGCTCGACATCTCATCTGCTAGGTGGCTCTTGAAAATAAGGATGCCGGGCACTGCTCTGTTTATTCCAAAAACGACCGCTTCTTGAACGAGAGGATTATCTTGTATCAAGCCTTCGATCGGTAAAGGTAATATTTTTTCTCCATTCAAAAGAGTGATGCGATCATCAATTCGACCAAGATATTTCCATGCTTCTGAGATTTTTGGATGAGGCTCGAATAGATCTCTAGTGTGAAGAGAATTTAGTGGCTCGTCTGAATTTGAAATGACCTTTGTCGGCAAACTGTCGAGGCAGACCAGTTCAAAATCTCCAGTGCCTAGAGGCTTCATCCAAAGATGCGGTTTGACAGATGGAAGAAAACGAAAGTAATTCCAATTATCGTCTCCACGAGGTCGCATAGTGGTTGCAAGCGCGCCGGCCTCAGTGCTACGGACCTTCTTTAGCATTACTCAAGTAGAGAATTTCAGATCAGACTTACCTTCCGAGGTGGCCAACAATATGAATTCCGTTCTCCGAAAGTCTATCTCCCAACTCGACGGGACATGGGCTTCCATGATACGCGACAATCTTGTAGGATCGTAGAGCTTCAATGCCTCCCTTCTCTTCTGATATCAGCTTGAGACTATATGGTACTGTTGAAACTTGTTGGGGGCGCAGGGTTTCGATCACTTGAACCATGTTCTTCCCGGTCACTGGAATAGATCCATCATATAGAATCAGAAGGGTCCCATGTACCAAAGCTCGATAAAATGCACCGAAACCGTATGCATGATACAAAGGGAGGGTCACAAAAGCGGAGAGCCCGAATCCATTGGAAGCGTTTGAGATATACCGTTGGTGGCTTTGGTAGATAGGTTTTGGAAGGCCTGTCGAGCCACTTGAATGCATGACGTAAGCCGTGAGACTCTTGTCTGATAAGCTGGAGCTCGGTATTTGAAAGAGTGGCAGATGGGGGTTTTCAAGAAGTACTTCGTCCTCGTCGATAAGGTCAAGTATAGATATCGATATGCTTGACTTGAGCTGGGACAATACCTCGACCCTCTGGGAGGAGGAAAGTAGGATCTTGCAGCTTGTTTCCTTAATGAGAGCAACATATGCTGTAAGAGACAACCTGGGAGAGAGGATGAGGGCGGTGTATCCCAGTCTACTCAGACCACAGGCAATCATTAAATATCCAAGATTTGTTGGCCCAAGAATCCCGACAGTTGGAGCAGTTGCTCGATTCTAATTCAGGAAGGAAATCAGTTATTGTCCGGTCTTTGACTTAGAAAGCCATGAAATGAAAAGCGAATACCTGTACGTTGAGGCCACGAGCACAGAGACATCGAGCTGCTCGGTCAACTAAGATGTCTAGCTCAATGGCAGAGCAGAATTTGTACCCAGAAGAAGTTTTGGTAGGGCATGCTAGCACCGGCAATTGCTTATTCGAATGGCTCTCGAGTCGAAAGAACTCGTCAATAACTCTGACATCTCTTAAATACATAGCTGGTTTGAGGAGGAAGTTTGTAAGACCGCAGGTTGAGCAAGTCGACCTCAGGGAAAATAACGAGGAACAAGACCACAGACAAACATGACAATTTAAACGCTCTCTTCCGCTTCGAGTCTGCTGCCTCGAGTGGGGAGGACTATTCCGTACACAAGGCACATGTATCAACGTAGTATGCGTATGTGCCTTCCTTCTTAGTCTGAGAGCATATGCAAAGGCCCTGGCAGGCTTCCGACCCCAGCACCAGGGCCCTAGTCGGTGGCGCATCAGTGAGCCGTGCCGCTGTAGCCAGCACCCTAGCATCCGCAGCAGCTTCAGTGACAAACAAACCGTCCGTGGGGTCATAGCGGAGTCGAAAAACGTCAAGAGCAGGAGCAGAAAGATGGTACTCGCGATAGACTCAAACCATCAAAATATCTTTTTCGTGTTTGCCACGACTTTACACACACGATGACTGCCTCGTCGCCTACAGCACTGGTGGAGGAGCCAAACGTGTACCCAAACCGCAGCAAGAAACAGACATTCATTACTCTCGCCGCCCTCTCTGTAAGTAGCAGCTATGGATGAAAGGAGTCTGACGAGCCTTGCTGATGTCCTGTTGGATAGTTGAGCCTGTTTCTTGCCGCGCTTGATTTTGTATACCTCCCCCTATCCAAGCACAAGCAATGCTTTTGCTAACTACAACGCACAGACCATCATCTCGCCAGCATTACCTACGATCTCCGACTACTTCCACTCGACGGCCGGGTACATATGGGTTGGCTTGGCGTATCTGCTCGCAAATGCGGCATCAACACCTCTCTGGGGAAAATTCAGCGATATCTGGGGTCGTAAAGCGGTCCTGCTGGCAGCAGTGTTCGTGTTCTTTGTTGGATCGCTCCTGTGTGCGACGGCTAAGAGTATTGGGATGCTCATCGCTGGGAGGGCTGTACAGGGAAGTGCAGCAGGGGGACTGGTAATTCTGGTGAACATCTGTATTAGTGATCTTTTCGGCATCAGGTAGGGGAAGGACTGGCTATTGCGACGGGCTATGCTTATCTGTTTTAATTCCAGAGAACGAGGATTCTATCTTGGACTCACCAGCGTTGTATGGGCTTTAGCATCAGGTATTGGCCCTGTGATAGGAGGAGCTTTCGCCGAAAAAGCTTCCTGGCGAGTATGGATACCCGTCCTCTATAATTTTAGTGGCAGACATGTAGCTGACTTTGGGCCATCTCAGTGGATCTGGTGGATCAATTTGCCATCCTCTGGTCTGACCTTCGTCATGCTTCTTGCCTTTCTACCCAAGATTGGGAGACCAGCCGCTCCACTGCTAGATGGACTAAAAGTAGTGGATTGGCTTGGTAGTCTCACCATCCTTGGGTCGGCAGTTATGCTTCTTCTCGGTCTCAACTTCGGCGGCATATCTTTTCCATGGGGTTCTCCAAAAGTTGTTTGCTTGATAGTATTTGGGGCTGTCTTTGTTGCACTATTTATTCTGAGCGAGGCCAGGCTAGCAAAACAACCAGTGATGCCGCTAGGTCTCTTCAGAAGGAGATCGAACGCTGCGGCTTTGCTTGTATGCTTCTTTCATGGACTGGTAAGTTGTCGATCCATGGGCGTGTCTAATGTGGCTGATTGCGTCTCAGACTTACATTTCAGCATCATACTATCTCCCACTCTATTTTCAAGCTGTTGGCGGTGTCTCTGCTCTGAACTCCGGACTTCTTATACTACCGATTGCTCTTACCCAATCTCTCTCTGGTATATTATGCGGTATCCTAATACGAAAAACAGGTATTACATGACTATTCCTACTGTGCTGCTCATCCATGGCTAACTCGACAGGTCAATACTTAGGGCCCATATGGGTTGGAATGAGCCTCCTGCTCCTCGGCTTTGGACTCTTTGTGGACTTCTCTACCAATTTTTCGATTGCCAAGATTATTATCTTCGAAATTATTGCAGGCATCGGTATTGGACTTTGCTTCCAATCACCTTTGATTGCACTTCAGTCACTTGTCGAATCTCAAGATATTGCGACCGCTACAGCAACTTTTGGCTTTGTGCGAAATATCGCTTGCTCCTTATCGATTGCCCTTGGGGGTATCGTCTTCCAGAACGGTATGCGCAAGCAATCAAATGGTCTTATTATTCTTCTGGGGCGTGATCTAGGGGAGAAATTCTCTGCTGCATCTGCAGGAGCAAATGTAAATTTGGTGGCAACTTTGCCTGTTCTGCAGAGAGCAGTTGTCAAATCTGCCTACGTGGCAAGTTTGAGAGACATGTGGATATTATACACATGTGCAGCAGGACTTGGATTGATAGCGAGCTTTTTCGTTGGCAGTCAGGTATTGTACGTAATAGCTCAAAGTCACAGCCAGAGTCCAGATCTAGAGCTTCAAGAAGGGGCCTCGGACATGAAATGAGTTCCTTCCAAAGTTGAAAGGGAAATAGAAGATTGAAATGCGAATAAAATTTCAATTTGGGAGATATGCCACAATCCCTCTCCATGCACTTATATCTGATGTGTCGACGATGTATTTTCTAAGTCCAAGCAGCCTTTCCTTTGCCAGCTCCAAAACTTCATCTGTTCTGCATACCGCAAATCTAAACCAGTTCTGCGCCACAGCAACGCTTCCTGGGGTATAGAATCCAGATGGAGGCAGGGCAGCGACTCCTACTTGAGAAGAGGTCAGCACTCAGCTGAACTAGTTCTTGCGCACGTTTGTCTTACATTCGTTGATCAGAAACCAGCAAATCTTAGCGTTAAGACCGTGCTCATGGATTTCCACAGGGAACTTGAAGCTGGCCGGGATGCGGATTTTTGACAAGCTAACCAAGACAAGATACCCACCTTGAGGTTCGACAAACTAACCTGTAGTAAGCAAAATACAAAAAAATTCTAAAATGCAACATACTGGGAGCCCAAGCTTTGTCCATATTTTATTGAACAAAATCATCTTTCTCCTGATATCTGCACAATTGCTTGCCCAATAGCCGTTCTAATCTGCTAGCTCGTATCCCGTTGCCATTGCCTCTTGTGCTGCACTAGGAGCAGCGAAGCATATGTGTGAGTGTGCTCTTGCTACTGGTGCAAGCAGCTCAGGAGATCCAATTACAAATCCGACTCTCCAGCCTGTGGCGGCGAAGTCTTTACCAGCAGAGCCAATAGTAAGTGTCAGCTCTGGGAAGAGTGTCCTAGGATGCGTAAAGCGCGTCTCTGCCGCGTTCGAATCTTGACCATCAAAGAAAGATAGCCGAAAGTAGACTTCATCGGACAGCAAAAGCATAGAGTGAGCTTTGCAGAAGTTCCCAATTGCCAGTATCTCCGAGCGCGAGAATAGTTTCCCGGTTGGGTTGTGCGGGGTATTCTTAGACCTCTATCAGGTACAAAAATCTTTACACATAAAGGTCGTTGATTGGCTTACAAGAATTAGCATACGAGTCTTGTTGGTAACGATTCGTTCCAGCTCGTCCAAATCCAAGACCCAGTCTGCAGCCGACGTGGAATAGGACGTTGCTTGAGATGGAGGTTTGAGAGAGATGAACTTCGGGATGCCGCCTGCCATGTTTATATTTCTGACAAATCTGTATGGTGAGCTGGTAAGAATGCTTCGGCATGGGTAACTATTATCTTACTGGTCGAAATGGGGCTCTATCACAACAACTTCATCTCCTGGCTCTATGTATGCCATGATTGCGCTCAAAAATCCCTCGTTGGCGCCTGTGGTCACCAAAATTTCTGACTCTGCATCCAGTTGACGTCCAAAATCACTTGAAAAACGTGGCTGCCAATACCTTCCGCAACCTTGGACGGCCCTGAGAGAGCGTCAGATAAATTCAAATCTCAAGACTAAGTTGAAGCTCTTTATAATACCTTTGGATGGGAATATTGATTGCAATCAATACGGCCAATGACATCTTTCAGAGCATCAATTATGAATTCTGGCGGATTATATCCACTGTTCAGAGACACACATAAGTAGTTGATACAAGGCCCAAGGATAATCATGAGCAACTACTCAGAAAAGCATCGTTTGTACTCACAAAAATCCTTGACCTAAGTTCACCATAGGGTCAAAGGGAGATTGACTAGCCGCCGCATTCACAATCGACCATATATCGTCTTTTCGTTCAGAAACACGCCCTGCGGCCCTCACCGTAGCTAGACAGGTTGAAATCAGCTGGCTCAACACTATAAGAATACACTCCTGCTTCAAAGTAATCTTGAAATTCGTTGTCAAGGATAAGAAAAAGATGAGAAGAAATCCGTGCCAAATCTCAGCATTCTCAGTAATCAGTCTTCTTCCCCGTATCCTAGCACAATATTTCTGCTCACTAGCTCACCGGAAACATGTCTGAGATCGTAGAATAACCCCTGCGTTGGTCCTTGTAATGGCGACATTTATAACTGGGACTCATTTTGGACAACTCCTAGGCTATTGCAACCTTTGCTCCAGCAAAATGTTCTTTTTGAATTAAAGCGGTCAGATGCATAAGCGAGGTTACATGGTGGAGGCAGTTATGCTGCTTTCCCACAGTGATCTATCTCGTGAAGAGTTTTTACAGGCATTAAATATCGTTTGCATCATCTGGGCGTGAACGATGCCTTCTCAGCTTACATATGTAGAGCACACACAAGATTCCGCGTCCCAAAGGCCTCGGCAGTTTCCAAGTCGTGATATGCACTGGCTTTGCTCAATCCCATGTGCAACTGTGCATGCCGGGGAGGGAGCCTTACCACGGCCAACCGGGTCACTTTCCTGACATTTCAAGGCGAAAGATGCATGTAACGTAGAGGGCTCTTTAATTGTTAAATAACGCCATGGAAGCGGGTTCAGGTATATCGAATAGCTGATAGGTCCGAGCACCTCTGAATAAGAACAGAATACGGACTCGCCTAACAATTATTAGGTCCACTTTCAGTTCCAACTGCATAATACCTACTTTTAATTCCAACTACATGATGGCCGCTTTTAATTACAACTGTATAATGCCCGCTCTCAATTCCAACTACATAATGGCCACTTTTAATTCCAACTACATAATGGCCACTTTTAATTCCAACTACATGATGGCCTGCTGGTTGTATTGTGGCTGCGGAACTGGCCACGGGTAATTTCAGTCACCGAAAACAAGGCATGAAACGTGGAAAGTATTGATAATCACGTGCTCTGGCTCAAGGGTCTCGTTAATTATATACCTGTAATAGTAAATGTTATATTATTAGGTACTAAGCACTATTCTAAACTTAAGGTTTAAACCTTAGTAGAATCTTCTAGGTTGTTCTTTAATATATAAGCTTTGATTTATAAGCTATAGAAGCTTCTAGTAACTACGCTCGTAGTATATATAGCCCACTCACTCCTTTATAGATAGATAAGTCTTTAAGTCAAAATCATATTATTATTCCACATACTTAAATCTCTCGACCTAACAGTCGACTCTTCTTCCGCTTACACACGTTTCCCTCCAACAGGTACAGATGTGCATTGGGGTCCTTTGGCTAGAGGAACTTGGAGTGGGAGAGCTTCTAGATCGCCGTTTTCGGCCTGTTCTGAACATAGTGTTTCAATATAGCAAGTTCAATAATTCGCGATTTTAGTAGGCAGATTCAACACTTTCATATGCGCATTACCCGATCTAGATCAAGGAGCTATATCAGGCTCCCCTTAGATGCCAATTTGAGCTCCTTCTAAGAGGGACCCCTTGTGGCTGCCATGATTCTTGAAATAGATGGGACCTGCTAGCGGCCTCCGATTCTATCGGAGCCAATTCCGGTCCCCCCTCAGTCTTTGTTACATAGCTCTCCTTAGTCCTTTCTTGTCTTATTGTTCACTAATCTAGCTCCCTTCCCTTCCTTCCTTATCTCAACTCACCTCCCCTCTCCCCCCTAACCTATAAAAACCTGCAGTTCTGCCCCTCTGATACTCTCCCCTCAAATCAAACCCCAGAAGAGCACATGGTTAGATGTATGTTGGAATTCGGAGTTCGGAATAACACCAACATGAGCACTCTTTCTTTCTTTCTGCTGTTGTGTACGGTAATGAATGGCCAGGAAGAGGTATTGATAATTTTCAAAGTAAGAGGAGAGAGCGTTAAAGATTGTGAATCATTTTCACCATTATCATTATTGTCAAGCCCCTATCTGCTGCCACAACTCAACTCGCTCTGCCGCTCCCCCTATATCCTCCAAATGACATCAGCATAATAACACAAATCCAAAATCTCTTCAAAATTCCAACTCCCTTCCTCCCCCATCTTCCATTTACTAACCCACCTGCCCTGATTCTGCGCCATCGTGATCATGTACCCTCGTATCCCCCACCACACGCGGATATTTCCATCAGATTTCGGAATCGAGGGCTATCCGGAAAATTCAATACTTGTCCACGCATATATCTCGGCAACGAAGGCGCTCTTTGAATAGGCTGGGGCTGGGGTGGCGGTGGGATCAACTGGTCGGGTGGTAGCTAAGCAGCAACAAGAGTTGAAGGTGAGAAATCTTGATGCAGGTAGTTAGCTGCCTTTGCGCTTATCTCTTGGTGTTTGTTATGAGAGAAATTTCCCGTGTTTGAAAGCTGGAAATGAAATGGAATTCGCCTCTCTCCCTCTTTAACCTCCCACTCTCAACCCACATCCCCACATCCCCACTTTGCCACTGCCACTCCCATCCTCACT
>JAAMPI010001531.1:0-13359 GCA_013054445.1 Cudoniella acicularis | reverse complement strand
GGGGGGGGGGGGCCCAAATTCAACCGCACCCATACGAACTGCCACAACCTTCCTCCTAAGCTTCCTTGAAGCCTGCAGTTGCGATTCCTCCTCCTGGATATTATATGGGATTCGATGAGACCGACGAGACCGACGAGAATCAGACCATCAAAAGAAACATTGCGTTGTTGCTTTTTCCGCTGTTCTATACCACCGTATCTGCGCTGCCCCTCCAATTATCCGACCTCCGCCTACTCTGCTTTTCAAACACAGCGGTTGAATCGAATTCCTGAAGCGTGTCACTCGACGCCAGCTCCAATTCTAGGTACGTTGCACTTGCGCAGAGCAATAAGTTCAGCTGGTGCTTAGAATAGCAGTGTACAAGTCTTTTGCTTCCCGATCTCTGCTGACTAGTTCTTAGTTCTTCGGTGACTGGGAAGGCGTGGGCAAAAGTGGAGGCCCCACTGTGTTGAAGGTAAGGTGAAGTTGAAAGTACAGCCTCGTTTAAGAATCCCATAGCCTTCCGATTGACGCGCCTTGTTGTCCGAACTTTCTCAACCTCAACCTCGAGCACTGCCTCATTAATCTGTCACCTCACAAATATTGTGCGCGACCGAGGTCTACACAAGACTGTCACAGAGACATTATCTGTGATATATCAAGTCAATCTCTTCGAGCTTCTCGAGCACTCTCAACTACTGCGACCGATCTCTCTCTCGAACACATCGATCTATCTCCTCACCTTTCCTGAACTCCTCACCTTTCGCAAACGGCCTGGCACAATTAATGGGTTTTTCACCACGCCCGATCCTTCAAGATGTCAGGTAGGAGCGCCTATGTGCGCAAGGAGAAGACGAAAGTCAAGGATGCAGCGCTTGTCAACGGTCCTCTCTCGGATGGCATTCTCTCTGACGGTAGCGATTATGGAGGAGACATAACCCCATCTATCATCGGAGACTTCCCTATGCCAATGTCAAATGGTTACCAGGCACAGCTCCAGCAGGACTTCGCCTTCAGAACAAACAGCGACTACGCAACAATCAACACTGGGGGATCTGGAGGATCAGGCGGGTCTCAAGATCTTGCATATGCTCGGGTGCGCAAACCACAGGTCCCAACCCTTGATGTTAGTGGAATCGAAAAGTCAACATTCCGATCCCTAATGGACAAGAAGAGCGAGGGAGTTAGAAAAGGACTAGCCAAGACATTCGGCAAGAAGAAGAAGGCAGAAGAAATCCGACCACCTACCTCGACTGCTATCAGGCCCAATTCTCATGAGCTGGACGCTGGAGAGTACATATTTCAACCTTTTGGTCCAAATTCGCGTCAAATTCACCCTCAAATTCACCCTCATTCACCAGAGCATATTCGCCAAGGTCCACCACAAGGCAGACTCCCCTCAGTTCCGCAAGGATTACAATTAAAGCGTTGGATGGGATCTGGCAGAGCCCCTCAACCCTGGAGCAAGCTTCGCAAGGACCCTGAGCTTTGGGACCCCAATGGTGATACTTTGGTTTACTTTAGCCATGAGTCACAACAGACCAATCGACCACCTCCATCATTCAAAATTTCATCCCACATAATTGAGAACACAGACTCGAGATTTCTTGTCAATCTTCTACAGGAGGGATTTGTCGACAACCATGAATATGACATGCCGCCGTCACCTATCAATTCTCCAAATATGAGACACGCATATCCAGCCCAACAAGGTCGACAGCAGCAAATTACACCACCAATGTCTGACAATAGCATGGGTGGACATGATGGTCAAATATCTTATGAAATCTACTTCCCTCCTCCAAACACACAATCAAAGACGGACACCCTGAGACATCAAGTGACTACCCGTAACGTATTTGCTATTCTTTCAGGAGCGTCTCTAGTTGGGCTCAATTTCTTCCAAGCTCTGACAGATCTTCACGAGCGAATGGAAGTTTACATACCTCCTGATACAGATGCAGCTGGTTATATCGTTGACTATCTTGTTGCCAAAGGACTGGATGATGTTAGAGAAAATCCGAATGCTGCAGCCGCCCTTCTTGCATGGACTGAAACTCGGGGTGTGCGATGGGAAACGGGTTGGAGAGAAGCGTATGTGCACTGTGTAGGAATGTACAATCGGCTAGACGGCTGCCCAGAGTTCAAATTTGTCACTCCAATCACGAGAGCGCTGCTAGAGAGGGCAAGCCTCGAGCTCCAAGTTCGCATCCAGGGAGTTGAGGATCGATTGTCAGATTTTGAATTCACTGACATGTGGCCAATCATGACGGCTGAGCCTCCCCTAGCTCGGGCCAGTTTTGAAAGATTTCGTGGGTTCTTGCAGAAGCACTATCAATCCTTTTTTGGAGAGTGGCCACCAAGGGCTCCTGCTGGAAAAGATCAGTGGCTGACGAGAGAAGTGGTCCAATCTCTCCAAAAGGATTTTGGCTCTCTTTACGACTACTTGGTCAATCGTGACATCGTGTGGGACTGCTTCGAGGAGAGAAGTGGTAGGAAATGGAACATTGTCAACCCCGGCTACCGGTCTTTCGACGTTGATACTCCGGATATGCCGTTTACCGATATTCTCGTTGCTTTCGACAATCGTAACAAATACCCCCACATCCCGCACCCGTACCCGTTGGCTCCGGAGTTTAATGCGACTGCATCCAGCTCACGAGAGAACTTGTTCAAGGCCAACAGCAAGAGATCCAATAAGCCTTCCGAAGATAGGATGAATGAGAAAAGAGCAGCGTTGGCTTACACTGAATCAACCAATATTTACCTGTTAGGTTCAGATTTTGTGCCGAACGACTTGGTCGACGCATTTGTTAAATTTGAGAAGGGAGACAGGGCAGGTGACAGTGATCTGTATGCGGCTAGGAGAGGTAGATGGGTCTTGATTTACGGGATCTTGCAGACACTTGCATCTGTCTCCGTGGACACCCCAGACATCCGATATGAGAAAAATGTATCGTATCATCTCAGCCCTCGACTTCGAGGTACTCCGCCATGGAAGGGAGCGAATCAAAATGTCGACGAGGCAAACCATGTGAACAGCTATTGCTGGACAATTCGAGAGACTTGGCAGGCTGATGCTCCTGTTTCAGTCCAACGGATCAAGCCTCTCGGCATTAGCAATAACAGATCTAACGCGCCTTCGTTCACTGAGAGCGAATCATCATCATCAGTTCAATCACCTACCGTGGCATCCTCCGTCAGATCTCCCACCCTGACGTCTTCAGTCCGGTCACCAACCATGACTTCCTCCACTCGATCTCAAACCACCTCAAGCATCAACTCTCGCCAAAATCGTGCTGCCAAGGAGATCAACGGCACAAGCTATAGCGGTTACGCGCCGGGATTCCAAAAAGTGGAAGAATGGCCAATCCAAGAGCAGACTGAAACTCGGAGCCGAGGCAAGGCCAGCCACCCAAAAAGGGATTTCACCATCAAGGACTTCGATGATTACCAGTTCTGATCAGTTATGACCAACAGGGCAAACAGACTACTCGGTTGAGGGTTGTTTTACATATGAGCTTCTGATCCAATATTCATGGGTTCTATAGGAAGATGACCTATGTTTCTTTTCTTTGTTTACAGGATAAAGTTTTACACGAGCTATGAATGCATCTGTGTACAGATGAAAAAGACACCGGCGATGTATCAAGTGGCGATTTGGGGCTGGCGGATTTGCACGCGTGCATGGTTCTGTGGCATCATGGTATTTCCAGCGACCCGGCGGCTCTTTTCAATCAGTAAATCTGTCCATAATTGTGAGATTAAAGTACTTAATAAATAAATCACTAAAACCTGAAATTGATGAAGCTTTGTGAAATTTGGATTCTTCAGCTAGCACCGGAAGTTCTGCCACCGCCTTCACCCCTCCAGCAGAAAAAGTTGCCCCACTAGCCATAACCTCTTCTCCAATTTCATTTCATCATGACAACCCAACCTGTCGCGCCACCAGTCCTTTCAACACCCGATACACATATATTTGAAGATCCAACTCCCGTCGTAATACCTACGAGAGAAGCAAAACTTTCCGACACCGAAACACGCGAAGTCTATGAAATCGAAAGAACCGTGAGGGAGATAGTAGAAGGAGGATGGCAACGAATCGCGCTGCAATTTCCCGATGGGATGCTCGTTGATGCTCCTCGAGTATTCTCTGAACTCGAGAGAGAATTGTCAACCCGAGAAGAACAAAAGTCTTTGGCTACAGAAAACGAGAATGGAAATACCACGAGAACGAGATTATACATCTTGGCCGATACAAGTTATGGCTCGTGCTGCGTGGATGAGATAGCTGCTGAGCATGTGGATGCACAGGTGGTGGTACATTATGGAAGGGCGTGTTTGAGTCCTACGGCGAGATTACCAGTTATTTATGTCTTTACTTCGAGGCCGCTGCGGGGGGATGATGTGGTTGGGGCCTTTGAGAGTTCGTTTGGACAGGAGGATGAGGGGAAAGGAGACAAGGTGGTTATCATGGCAGATTTGACATATCATTCACACGTCAACCCTCTAGTTGAGAGATTAAGAGAAAACGGTTGGAAGAATGTTAGGAGCACGGAAGTGATTCATGATCCTACTTCCTCGATACCGAACCGCAAGATTATTTGGGGAGATACAGAGTTTGTTGATGAGAAGGGCTTAAGAGAATGGAAAATATGGCATATTTCGGATCCTCCTTCGGCACTACTTCTCACTCTAAGTTCAAGGATCAAAGAACTTATAATCTATCCCACTAACTCTGCAACGACCACAAGCACGCAAGCTGTAAAGGCAAACACTGCTACTGCCCTCAGAAGACGATATGCTCTCCTCACACGCCTTACCACAACTCCCGTAATTGGCATACTTATCAACACCATCTCTGTAGCCAACTATATGAGCTCTATTTCCTCCCTACAAAAACTGATCTCGGCGGCAGGCAAGAAAAGCTATACTTTCGTTGTGGGGAAGGTTAATGCAGCAAAGATGGCAAATTTCGGGGAAGTGGGAGGTTGGGTCGTTATCGGCTGCTGGGAAAGTAGTCTTGTAGAAGGAGGAGATTTCTATGCACCAGTTGTCACGCCGTTCGAGCTGGGGTTGGCCTTACAAGCTGATGGAGAACGGGTGTGGAGTGGAGAATGGAGAGGAGATTTTGACGGTGTTCTTTCAGCTTCTGAAAAGGTCGTCAAATCCGAGGTAAAGCCTGAGGAGAAGGAAGACAAAAAGTCAAAGAGGATAGAGGTCGAGGGCAACTTAGATGATGAAGAAGAGTCCGCGCCTCCCGAATTCGATCTCCGAACCGGCCGTTACGTATCTCATTCTCGCCCGATGCGGACAGCTGCGCCTCTATCTGCTTCGCAGCCCTCGACTGTCAACCAAGCAGAGCCAACACCAACATCTCA
The DNA here is from genome assembly GCA_013054445.1 of Cudoniella acicularis. Taxonomy (NCBI): domain Eukaryota; kingdom Fungi; phylum Ascomycota; class Leotiomycetes; order Helotiales; family Helotiaceae; genus Cudoniella; species Cudoniella acicularis. Next base: position 7,999 of record JAAMPI010001531.1, on the reverse strand, counting down.
AAGCCTTACCCGGCGGGCAAAACTCGACGTTGCGACGGTTAATGGCGCAGTGAGTCCTGGTGCTGAGTTCCTGCGGAGTCAGAGAACATGGACGGGATTAGGGAGCGATTTTGTTGAAGAGGGGGCGGCTGAGGCGGGGACTATTGAAGAGGGCAGGAGTGGTGTTGCAAGAGGGTATACTGTTGGGGAAGGGGAGAGGACTTGATGGAAGGCAGCTTGAAATTTAAGCCTCATTTCTAAGTCAGGGGTTTGAGGAAATCCCTCGCCGCGACCAGGCAGGCTTGTACCATTGCTTTTGTTCTTCTTGAATTTTCACCATGGCTGTATAGGCATTTGCTCTTACAGCTAGCTGGCTGGCTGGCGTCTAAACTTGGGTTTGGATACAGAAAAATGTTGACATGATGCGGGTAAAGATATGAAGAAAGGAGGTCAGGGATACCAGATACGAAGAAGAAATGGAGTCAAAAGGAATATTGAGTTTCTCCAGAGCAAATCATAAATAAGAGAAAGTATGGAGTAGAAACGATCCAGAATTACTAACTCTTTACTTTGAAAGCAATGTGCGTGATATTCGCCATGTTTTTAAAGGTGTTTGCAGAGTGAGGGCATTAGCGGCATGGCTAGATCCTCTCCAGCCCCCCTTTTTTTTTTCACAACGTTGGGAAGTTTACTAGCGGAAACTATCACTTAGGTTCTAACGTTTTTCCACACTAAAATACGAAACTGAAACTCTAGAGTAATCGAAATACTCTACATGAAGAATAAAGCTCCTCTTGTGATTCGGGTTTTCAGGAGATGCGCAAGAAGTCATGAGCTGCTGCAAACCTCTCGGTTCTCGAGTAACCGAGAAACGGGTATCACCACAAAGACAAACACACACACAAACATTTCTAAAGAAAAAACATCCATCCCATCTATTCCATCTCATCTATTCTATCCGAACATGGTCTGGAACCTTCCCTTTTGTACTCGGTCATATCGGGCCCAGTCTTACGGGTAGTGTCACGATGCAGGCTCGCCGCTGTGCCTCTGCTCGGGCCAGCCAACCACCTGCTTTTCAGGCCGAGTCCACAGCACTCCAACCCCTCGATTTTGCGCGGCAGCTGCACATCACCGCCAACCACAGCCTCAGACAGCACCCCGCTGATTCAAGATCTCATTGATCCTCTTGATGCAGAAGCAAGAAAGCCACGAGTAAGATTCTCCCGCCATCTTCTTTTGCCCATTTCCCTGGTTTCTTCATCTGTAGATCTCTCCGCCCACCTTTTCACTCCCCTCCTCCTTTCTCTTCCATCATCAGTCCCATCTTCTCCTCCCTCATCCTAGGAGTTCCTTCATCGACGTCATCGTGCTCGATCTGCCACGAAGTTTCGAGCCTCATCCACGACGCTCGAACCAACAACCCATTCTGCGCTCCAAAACCAGGAAACATCCCTGTCAGCAGGTAGCTAGCAAGACCGTGCGAACCAACATCAGCAGGGCAATCCCAACTCTATTGTCCACCAAGCATACTCTCCAGTGGATATAAGGCACTAGATCGGAACTCTGTTGTCTGTTTCACTCATCAGTCTCTCATCACAGTCCGGGTCGGTCGAGATATCGCGAGCGCATTCTACCAAGCGCATCGAAGCAGCGACAACATCCCACCAGATAAGGTCAGAAGATAGATAGTCAAGAAGCGGCTGCATCGAACATCAGATTGCATCGCACATAAGTTGTGCCAGTCACTCCAGTCATAAATCAATCGCATTCTCGGCGCATCACCAACTTCCATCCATCAAGATGCTTTTCGGGATGTTCTTCGCCTTTTGGCGCTTCATGGAGATCATCACTCTGGTAAGCTACTCTTCCTCCAGCCCCCCCTGCCAAAGCTCAGCAACTAACTTCCACTCCCTCACAGATCCCCACCCTCGGCATGCTGGCCTACTTTGTGAATGCTTATGCCTCGAACAATGCCCTCACGCCGAACTACATCCTCGTCCTCTTCATCGTCTCGGTCCTCGCAGCCGTCTGGGCCATCTGCACTCTTTTCACCTATCACCGCACCAAAAACAACGCCCTCTTCGTCTCTTTCATCGATCTCTGCTTTGTCGGAGCCCTGATCGCAGGCGTCTACGAGCTCCGCGGAATCTCAAACTGGAGCTGCTCCTCCATCGACTCCTCCTCGAATGGCCCCTTCTTCTCCATCTCCTTCGGCAGCAGCACTTTCGATGTCAGCGGTTACCACATCAACACCAATAAGACGTGCGCGATGCTGAAAGCAAGCTTCGCTTTTGGAATCATGAACTGTGTTTTCTTTTTCATTACAAGTTTGATGGCGCTGTTCGTCGGGCGCGGGCAGGTTAGTGATGACAGGAAGGATACATATGTTTCGAGAGAGACGTATCATAGCCACGGACGGAGGAGAAGTGGAAGCCACAGAAGCTCTCACCACTCGACCAGGCGCTCGCACTCTGGGAGACGGTCTGCGTACGTGTAGAGCCTTTCAAAGCCTTAAAACCGCAAAACCAAAAAAATTCACAAAAAAGGGAATCTCTGACGAGGGAGGATGGTAGATGTCTGGATAGGGAATTGGGACTGCTACGATATAGGATACGCTACACTACGAATTGATATGATACCACACCTTGGAACTGGAATAGGAATAGGAATAGGGACTAGAACTGGAATTGGCATAAGGAATATCCCTGGGCGGTGGAACTCTTCTGCGGTCTACACCAAGATAGAGGTCTCCCACCCTCTTGATTTGCCGATTTGTTGATACTCTAACCTTCAACGTTTGTAAAATGTTTATAGTAATGAATTGAATGATATCTTAAACAAAAAAGCATTTCTAATCATTGTGCCTTCTTGGTTGATATATGTGACAAATCTGGTAGTGGTCTTCTTGAGGGGTGATAGGAGGGAGGGGGATGATCAGCTTCGGAATCGGGACTCGGGACGGGCCATCCCTTCCTTCCATTCCTTTCCATTCCTTTAGCTTCGGATCGTCCCGTTAAAGATCCCGCACCATACCTACTGTACATAAGATCTCCATCAAAGGTTCAGACATAAGACAAAAGCCTCATTGTCTCTTCATTATCTCTACCACTACTACTAATCCCTCACTTACTAATGAGGAAACAGGTCTGTGCTTGCAGAACTCTCACCTCCTCCTTTGAAAGCTCACTCTCCTTCTTGCCTCCTTACTTTAGTGTCGAGTCAAGAGGTTATCTCGCAACAAATTCAGCCGTAGGTACAAGCATCATGTCAGGCTCGACAAGCCTCGGCACTGAGTCAGCAGCTACATATGTGATATAAGCCGAACCCAACTTCTATCCCAGCAAAAATCTACATAGCACGCCTCATGTAAGCTTTACTGTTCAGCAACGGCCATAATTCAGGCTAATCGTCTCTCCGAGTCTTCCAATTACGATTGGACCTTGTCTATTGGCTAAGCTTTACGTTTCTTATCCACTATCTATTCAACATTTCTCTTATGTTGATAAACCCTCCAACCTGACAAGTGCAGGTTCAACTCATATATTCTCCTTACTCCTGGAAATGTCAAATTCCACCCTCTACATTCTCGCTCTCATACCCTCCCTCATCTGCTACCTCCTTTTCCTCAAAAAAAGACAAAAATCACAAATACCACCCGAATGTCGCGATCCCCCCTCACTACCCCGCAATCAACTCCTCTTCGGCCTTGATCACTTTTGGCTCACCTTCAAACTTCGAAAAGAGCATAAGACTTTAAAAACACTAGCAGGATGGCACGCAACCTACGGCAGCACCTTCAAGACCATGTCTCTAGGACAAAATATCTTCCACACCACGGATCCTGCGAATATAAAAGCCATCTTTGGGACGTCGTTTGGGACGAATCCGCTTTCAAAAAACTCATCATCGAGCCTAAACGTCGAGACCTTATCTGTTCCCTGGTAAAATCGCACCGAAATGATAAACATGGATTCGACGACATTATCAGAAACAAAGGGAAGGGTCTAGTTGGGCTTCTAAGCCGAGGTCCTGGCGTTGGCAAGACGTTAACGGCCGAAGTTGTGGCGGAACTGACCCACAAGCTGCTCTACACGATCTCCGCAGGCGAACTTGGCACTGGGTTTGAGAGAGTAGATATGCGGTTGCAAATGGCGCTTGACATTACGAGAAGGTGACCATGTATCCTTCTCATTGACGAGGCGGATGTTTTTCTTCAGGAACGCAGCAATTTGGATATGTTACAAAATGCTATGGTTAGCATTTTCTTGCGCCGCCTCGAGTAAGCTCCCTCTTCGTAACTCCTTTCAACCATTGCTGTGACATAGAGACTGACTGGATGTGAAACGCAGGCATTTCCAAGGCATTTTGATCTTGACAACAAATCGAAGAAAGGCCATTGACCCCGCTTTTCAAACTAATCGAGCCCCTCCCCTAAAACTTTAGGTTATTATTGACACGTCCTACCTAGGTCGAATTCACTTCAAGATCAATTATCCGGCGCTTGACGAGAAAAGCCGTGCCCAAGTATGGAAAGACTTCCTCTCGACAATTCCACCGGGAATTGCGAAACTAAGCTTGAGCGATGAGAATATCACTCGGCTAGCTCAAATACCTCTCAATGGTCGCGAGGTTTGACTTCCCCTCCTCGGGAATATAAATATCTAACTCTGCTAAACAGATCAAAAACACAATTTCTTGTGCTGTTTCAATGTCCTGCGAAAGTGGGGAAGATTTGACAGTCGAGTGTCTGCAAGAGGTGTTGAGTATTCTAGCTGATGAGGAGAGTATCGATGGTTAACAGGTGACTTCTTTGGATACTCGCCCGTGTGTGCAAAGAGGTTCGGGCAGATATGTATCAGTTAGCCGGACGTGCACCATGTATTAGGAAAAGAAATTAAATTAATGGTTTTTGATAGTGGGACGCTGTATGACCTATCAATACCACAAGATCCTTCTCGCATACCACCAAGGACACTTCGTCAAATCCCAACTAGTTCTTACACCGAACTTTCCTTGCTCCTCAGATCGATCTACCCCTCAGTAAAGTATTTGACAGCAATGATGCGAGTCGAAGACAGCTGCTTTGCAAGGTTTTCTGGGGTGAAAAGCTCACGATCGCGACCAACTTTTGACTTGCGCTCTGGCACCTTTTCCTTAACTTTACCAAGCTTGATAGACTTGTTTTTCTTCCCCTCCTTCGCCGGATACGGACGCCTATTTTCAATCTGCAAGAGAGCTTCGAGGTTCGTAAAGGTCTTGAGGAGCCCCCAGTCGCTTTTGATGCCGCTGAACAACACAAAGTAGCTCACTGCCAAGCACCGAATCTCGTCTTGAAGGTTGGCAGCCTTCACAGCTTCGATAAAGTCCCGCATTTCACGGCCAAGATTGAAGCTCTTTTCGATAAAGAGGAGATCTCGCTGTGGGTGGAAGATGAGACCAACTGGATCAGATGCCTTCTTCTTGAGCTCGACAAATCCGAGATCTTTGCTCATCTTCTTGTTGAGGCACAGAGTCGGGTGGATTGGAGACCTGCTGCCGTATACCATAGAGGTAGATGTACTTCCTGGAAACTTTCGGGCCACGAGGTGGATCCAATGTCGTTTTGGGGCGTACACAGATCGGCCGGCAAGATGGTCCATAATCTTAAAGAGTATCTCGTTGGGGAAGCTCTTGCCATCGTAAGTCATCACAACTTCGCCCTCAAACTTGGTGAATTTCTGTGTTTCTGTTAGTGGTGTACTCAAGAGACGGGGTTAAGTTAGGATCTTACAGGGGGCTCTTCCGTTGGAGGAGGTGGAACAGGGTTGGCCTCATGCTGCTTTGCGATATCCCATATGGTATTCGGATTTGGGAACTTCAGAAGCTCTTTCCAGAGAGCAGGAAAGGCAGGATTATTGGCAATCTCGATGATTTCTGGCATTTGCTGCCAACAAATTAGCACTGTGTTCTCTTTGGAGGAGGGGAGTTAAAACTTCCTCTTTGTTGCTTAGAATTAGGAGTCAATAGGAAAGACAAAGAAATGGATTGCTTACAACACCAAGGTTCTGAACTGCTTGAATGTAGCCGTTCGGTGCATCTTTTAACCATAGTTCTTCAGAAGTTAGAGGAACATGCTCCCTGACTTGATCGATCCACCATTGAGTGGTTGAAGAAGGGGTGTTGACAGAGGTGGGGTCGTGGACGCCATTAGATTCTTTGAAAACTTCTACCCTGGAAGTGTCTGCTGTGGGATTGTCTGCCAGAGCAGTATCTGGTAGAGTAGCATCTGCAACCGCTAGAGGTGCGTCGACCAGCAAAGTGTTGACCAGGGAATTGGCAACAGCATCCTCATTACTTATGGCTTCCGAATGTGCTCGCTTGCGCATTTTCGACTGGCCTTAAAGGAAGGAGCCAGGCGGAGAGCTGGTACGGCGGTTGCGAACAAGTTGAAGCATATCAAAGCAAGTGCGGCAAGAAAAAGATGCTTATAGATCTAAGCTCGGATAAGTTCATATTGAAGAAGGAAGATCTTGGAGGGTAGGAGGAGACAGCGCGTCTATCTAGACAGCACTTGATAGTGAATTTGTTAACCGAGATCCCACAACGTCAACACTTAAATTTAGGGTAGGCCTTTAGGGTTCTCGGTTAATAGCATGAATCGACATATGTGACAATGCTAGGAAGGAGGAGGCGCACCTTTTGTCATTAGATCCTAGGAAGTTCTTTTTTTTTAGTCTGCTCACTCGTGAAAAGTTGTGAGATGTTTCCTAAATGGCAGACTTGCTTTATAGGCTTTTGTGTCGAAGCTGCTACTATGTCAAGCTATTTTCACATATGTGTGGATTGTTTGTGCAGCTCATTCGTCCCTTTGCCTGTTGCGTAGGTTCGTGAGAGTTAGATATACCCAGTCGCGATCCAGCAGATGTTATCCTAGCATTTCAACTGTTCTTAGCATATCCCTAAGTTCACTTTGACTAGATTTCTGCAGAAGACAAACAAGCGAAATACAAGTGTTTTTAATGTCAAATATTCGCAGACTTGAAGTTGTCATTTTGTTGTTTCAACCAGAAGCAGAGAGGTGCACTATGACCTAAAATCTGCACAATAGATTAAATCCTCTAGAAGATTTCGCAAGTGCAAAACCAAATGAATCTAAGTAGGTGCTATATACAATACCATAGGCTTTACCTTGACATATATGAACAGAAGAGCGAAGGACTTCGTCAAGAACAGGGACTATCATGTGACGGCGGAAGAAATCATGTTTGAGAAAGCCGCAAGAAGAATTTCATTTTACTTTCAAAGCTTTTTTAGAAGAACTGAGACTAATTGGATTACTTGATGCGTACTTCATAATGGTATCACTAGTAAGAACAGAGTCTAAAACTCGGCAATTTGCCCTTTTCCGCATTACTTATGCTGTGACAATTGAAATTTTAGCAGCCACCTTGACTCCAACATAGTATCTCAAGTTCCGTGAGCTACTCAACCATTGTTGCTGGTTTAATATCTATTCTTTAAAAGAATGACTGCTAATTCCCTTTAAGTGCAATGAAGTCAAAGTTTCTTATAGCACATCGCTTGACATGTCTGTTTGGCTTCTTTGTTGAAGCTTGTTCTGCCGCGGCAGAACTTTCTACTCATTTGAGATTAGATCTCTCAAGCTGTAAAAGTTCTTTAACTGAAACGGCTCTTTGGAAAGAAGAGATGACACTTGTCTTTGTTTTGCTCGACTTTTCAGAAAATTCTACTTCTGACATATAACCCCGTAGGACGCACCATTTCCAAGCACAACTGGCAACGAACTTCCACTATTTTGAGAACACTTTCTCAGCTCCAACGTGAGAGTCATGCCAGTAGATGCCATAGCAAGATGGCCATGTTATCATGGGTTTGCACTTGCAAGTAAAGTTCTGGTGAACGAAGGGTGTTCGTTTAGAGTTGTTAAGCGAGGAGTTCGGAATGCCTTCATGTCCGAGCCAGAACAGGACCCCTATCCGAGCCATTGAACGTTACTAGCCTTCAGGCCATTGGTAGC
>JAAMPI010001530.1:0-13372 GCA_013054445.1 Cudoniella acicularis | reverse complement strand
GTTCCCTCTCTCCTGAAATTTGATTCATTCTCGAAATTATAGAAATCAACTCGAATGTTATCAAATTCAAGTCTCTTGCACTTTTTTCCTGCGAGAGGCCGGGATGTCACAAATTTAGTACCTCGGTTCTCAGGATCGCGGAGTCGTACCTTCTGAAACTGAATCATCTACTCCCCATCACAATCAAACATCCAAAGCCTCAACATCTCAAGTCCATCTTTTCCGTGGCACTTTTTTCGTACGATCCTCTTGCCCCCAAACTAAGAGGAGGCGCGAATTCTGAAAACAATTAATAATAATGTCTGTCTTATCGGGTGGGCACGTTTTCTTGTGTTCAAGAACTAGTGTCTTGTACCTGATCTGAAACCTGGGGTCAGCCGCCTCACTCGCTATCTCCGACACGGCGGGCTTCCAATTGCAACGTGGGAAAGACAAAAAAGGGGACAAGCCATCTCCGGTGCCATCGGAAATGAATATGCACCTCTATGTCTTCAAAATGTTCCGAAGAAGAGAGGCCATTTTAGGCCAGACACATCGTATTTTCCCACCTTCCCCTTTGTCAGGTTTCCCATCCCAACCGAATCAAACCGAAGGGTGCAGATGCCACACGTACAGTTGCGTAGAGTAGTAGTGAGAATTGCTTTGGTGCGTTTGCTGCGCCTGCGCGGCTGCAATTGCGGCTGCAAAATAATGAGATTCCCAAAGCTCAAGCGCAAACTGAAGGTCCGAAGGCCGACTTTAATGAAATTAATTGAGAGCACCGTGTATTTCGCACTCGTGTGTGTGTGTGTGTGCGATTGTGCGCAGCAAAAGAGGGGAGCAGAGCACGGTTCTCTAGCTGTGCCTTTCGTTGCCGGTTGCTTGGCAAGTTACGGACGGAAAGATTCATCCCAAAGCTGTTCTGCGATCGGATGCAATTAGTTCGTTCATCCCTATTCTTGCGCCTATTTTCATTTCAAAATTTCATTTGCACGTTCATCCTTATTAATTGAAATTTAAAAGATAGTGATCAGTCTAGAGCGCAAAAGTAAAGTAAAAGTACAATCAGGAATGAAAAGACGCAACCGTCACGTTTCAAAGCCTCAAAAGTTCGAGATTCCTAATCGCAGCCGATAAGCCAAAATGGCTACGGCAAGACAAGCCTCAACCACACCAAAGTTTCGAAACCACGTTTCGACCCAGGGACAGGGAGGCCCGGTGCCCGGTCGGCGTCCCGCCACCCCTTTTCCTTGTCCCCCACTGGCCCCTGCCCTGCCCTATAATACTTTTAGAGAAGCTACGATATAGGGCAGGATCAGTTTTCTTGGGGGTTCGGTTCTATTTTATTTTATGGAGTCGGGTCCGGTGTGTGGCGGTCGAGGTCTGAGGCCTTTCGGTTCGGTCGTTGCCTGCTTGCCACAATTTTCTTTTGGGGCAGTTGAGATTCGAAAAGTCGAGATGATGACGAACGGGTTCTTTTCGGAAGTGCTTGCATATTATATGATATCAAAAGCCAAGAGGATTGGCTGGGTAAGTTGTGCAGATTTGACAGAATGTGCGCGTTTGTGCGTAAAAAATATGCGGTAATGTATGTGCTGTGCTGTGATAGTGATAGTGATGTTGTGCATTGTTTTTGCATACGGTATCTAACTCCGCAGGCCGATGAAGCGATGTGAATTGTGATCACATCTCGCCCGGAGTCCGCGGCCGGTGGGTGGTAAGCGAACACTTTGAGCTGGTGGGCAGTGGTGGCTCAGATTTTTTTCATCCCAACTATTTTTCCCGTGATCGGATTCGATCAAGGATTCAGGTGGTGTCAAAGCTCAAGATGTGATTGTGATGGAAAGAGGGAAAGTAATATGATCTGCGTTATGCAAGGAAACCAAACGTTGTTGCGCCGAAGCCGAAGCCGCATTGAATAGTGGAAGTACCGCATGAAAAAGCAATGAGACAACGGAGATTTTATCACGGCTGTTGATCTTGTTTGGTGTTTCGTTTTCTATATTTTCCTTGTTGAAGGATTTGAAGATCAGGGAAGATCGCTTTTGACTTGGAATGAAAATTAGTTTCAATACAGTAGTACAGGCAGTACCTGAGATTTAGAGAGTTTGGATCTACATTGGAGATCCCCTTTTCTTCTCTGGAACTTCCAGCGGATGTACTGTAACCTCCTGTACTGTACATCAGTACATATTGGCACTATAAGTACAGTCGCTACCGTCTGTTCCGCAGTATCTGGAATGAATTGGATTGGGCCAATGTTTTGTGTTGCATTGAAATTGTTTCTTGCTCTGTGCGAATCGTTCAAAGCTTCACTCCCTTTCTGCAGATGCGGAATTGATATGACAACCTCCCGCCGCAGCACAAGCACCTTTTTCGGGACGGGTATCAAGAACGCAACCACACCCCGCATCTAGCTCTGAAAAAGGAGAGTAGATTGATGGGTTTGGAATGGCTTTGACCTACTCGCAGTCATGTGCTTGCTCTCCTTATGTTGCGGTGAAGGAGGTTAAATAGGGATAAATTGTTAAGGTTCGTTGCTGGGCCAGGGACAGCACTTTGAATGTGGGGTTCTCTTTGTGTGGGAGGAAGGAATTGTCGAGGACCATGCGCGAAGGGTTGGAAACTGGAAGGAACCATTGCAGCTTCGTGCAGGATCTGTGCAGTGCAGTGCAGCGCAGTGCGTTGCGGGAGCAGTTCCTCTAATAGCAAGTTCTAATAGGGAGAGAAGGCATCGTGACGGAGCGCGGGTGGGTGTTCATTGAATCGCGCAGAAGCTATGATGCAAGAAATATAATCCGAGAGCTCACATATTGAAGTTGAATCCCGCGATGTGAGAGGAGGAGTGGTCCTCTAGATGCGACCAACCGATCTGCACGCAAGAAATGTCCCGCTCGATACTCGATCAGATGTCGCTGTGCGCTTGCATTGAGCGTTGAAGATTCTCCTCACCACGATAATTAGTTGGCCGTGAACTGTGATGATCGTGAGGTGGATTGCATGACATTAAAACTGTAATACCATGCCAGCTCACAGAAGTTGAGAGGAGGAGAGAAGATTTGCCCCTCAATGCCCCGCCAATGCCGGGACCGGCACTTGAATTGATACTTGTGACCCAGGAGCTGCCTCATTTAGTGTTTCTTATCAATTGCTATCCGTCTTAAAACCTGGCACCATGGCAGGTTTCAAGCTTTGAGGAGCCCGTGAAACAAGCATTCGATGCTATTGACAAGCTCGAGGCTTAACAGGTTGATCGTGCTGAGAAGCCTTGGTACCAGAACCCTGAGGATCGAGATGAGGCACGGCGGGGGCCTCTTACCAAGCCTGAGCCTTGAGGTCATCTTAATTCAACTCTCGAGCTCTAACTTCTGACTGGTGTAGAGAGTAGTATTTCGTACAATAGTCGGCTGCTCAGAAATGCCTCAAAAGGTTTGTGCCTCATTCTTCATATGGCCCCATTCCCGTTTTCGCCCTTTCTGGGGCATCTTGCACTTTGACACACCGTTTCGTTTTGGCCATCGTTTCCCTCAGCTTTTTCCACCCCTCTCTTGCCGAACCCTCGCAAGTAATTGTGATCTCCAAGGGCCCATCCGCATGGTGCCCTGGCCATGCAACAGATCTTTAGGGCAGCCGGACGAACCAACTATAGCGCAAGTCCCGGAGCAGTGTTGGAGGCCTTGAGGGTTGGACGGGAATCGGAGGATCGATACAGTAAAAGGGACCTTGACCCGGCTCTATTCTGAGAGGTACCGCGGTCGAGATGCGATGTACGCTGGGAAGAGAAAGTCGAGACTATCGCCGTTTGAGAATGGCCCTGTCCGGGTGTTCAACTTAAAATCCCAGACCCCCCAGAGCCCTGTATGCGCACAAACGAGCACGGCGTTTCTATCTCGAAGAGGGTAGTTTGCCCCGCGTCATAGCAAAGGAGAGGTTCTTCGGAAGGGATTTTTACTGCCGTTGGGGTTCTCGACTGCTGCGGTGACTGCTTCAGTGATGGTTACAAATTTACGAGTTGTCTCTATTTTGTAATTGTTGCCATAAGGACTCGGCGAGCCGAGGTGTCGGGAAGGAGAGGCTGGAAACTTATTTTTGACAGATTTATTTTGGGGGAGAGGATGGGGTTCTTTTGGTCGGAACAACATGTCATATGCCGATGAAACCCCTCCTATGCGAATGATATGCACAAGCGTCAAAGTTACTTTTCCATGAGAAGAAATAACGCGATGATCAACGGAAGGTTAAAGTCAATATAAAGTGCGTTCTTAGTGGGCTCGATCCATGCTGATCTGAACACCTTCCCGCGAGTCATAAAAAGTGATCATGGCCACGATGGAGATGGTGCAAAAGTGGCGATTTCATGCAAAAAGACAGCGGGAGTGTGGGATAGGAGAATAGGAGGCTAGGAGCTAGAAGGCTAGGAGCTAGAAGCAAAATGACCCCGCTGGTTTTTATGCCGTAAAAAGTGGGTTTTGTCTAGAGTTGCCGGACCGCATGAAGGCCTGTGGTTGGAAGCTGGAGATGGAGATTCATATTCATATTCAGACTCAGAGGCACGTATTACGAACCTCACTGTGCGAGTGGTAGGCGCATGGCTTAAGATTTAGTAAAAAGGCCATCTGACGATCTCAAGACATCGGCACTTACGAAAAAAGTGTTTCGCGGGAGGGTTCTAGATGTGTGTAACCTCCTTTCTATTGCTTTTTGTGTGGAAGTCGGCCAGTCCTGAGCCCATCGGCAGCCGTTAGATGTGTAGCCGAGGGGTATCCTGGGACATAAAGGGGGTACTGTAGAAGCAAGAAGCGTGGTAGCAGAGGCAAGACGAGAGCGTTGGCTGGGCCGGAGCTGGTCGCGGCTGCCCCACAACTTCAGTCACTCTCACGCCTCAACCCAAAGTCAACGTCTGTGCTAGAGGGACGCCCGAACCCTCCGCTGTCGCCGAACGGCAACCAATTGCGTGCGCAAAGGCCCAAGTTGGGCACGGATTACGGGCAAGAAAAGCAATAATCCATTACTCACAAAAATCACAGAATAGCCGAGCAAAAAGAATGAATAATGAAGTGCTCGAGTGCTGCAGCAGTAGCACGTTTTCCAGTTCTCATGCAGGAGGAGCCTGGAGGAGGCCAGCAGAGGGCACGGTGCAACGGGGAGACCTTCCACGAGCAAGCCTGCCTGGGTTTGCCTGCACTGTTAGGACTGTGAGTGAGACTGGTGTCGACTGCAGTGGGTGGTTGCTGGTGCTGGTGCTGGGCTGCTCTGAGTCTGCCAGTCTGCCAGTCTGCCAGTCCCAAAGTACGACTCTGTGGTCTCTGCTTGCTGGGCTCCTGTTCAGTGACGACGACGGCGACTCGAGGCAGCGTTTTGTCGTTCGTGGGCAACGGCATGGGCTCAAGCGGTTTCATTCTGGGACAAGCCCATAGCCCTGCGGTGCAACCGCAACTGTGCTGCTGATGGGCCCAGCTGCAGCGCCGCTTCGCCAGCTCGTGGCCCTTTCTAATCCAGGTCTCTGCTCAGTACTGACCAGACTGACCCTCGTCCTGCACAGTGCACCACTGCCATGTCCTCTTCTTTTTCGAGCTGGGATGGGACTCCGATGGACGCCTCCCCCCCCCCCCTCCTCTCCTCTCTGCCCTGTGTCTCAGACGCCACAGCGTTCATGTTTCTTCAACCGGCACCATCGCTGGGCTCGGAGACTAGCGTCCCTGGCTCCTTTGCCCTGTTCCTTCAAGCCCCTGTTCCCCTGTCTCCTTATGTGAACAGGGGCTGCCATAATACAAGCAAGTCGCTCCGCTATCCTGGGGTCGGTCCAAGTGTTCACCTCCCATAAGTATATCTTCTGCCGTCTCTCCTTATATCCTCTCCCAGTGGATCGAGGTCAGCTATATCTGACTTTGCTATTCATTCGTTTGCTCTGTTCATGGTGTTCGAAGCTTAATTCAACTGTACTATTACGCCTCAGTTGTTCAGATCGAGCAGGTATCCTCGACAAACAGCAATATGGCCCATATCGCCGACTTCATGGTCGATGCCGACACAACCTCCACCAGTAGTGTGGGATTAAATAATTACATAGCCCGGGAACTTTCTCCTTCCCCGCCCCAAGATGCTGTACGTTTCTCAAATCATCTTGGCAGGAATCCATTCTTACTAGTATATAGGCAGCCGAAGGTTCTTCTTCAGATGAGAAGGACAAGCACGTCTGGAGAATGCATCAACCATCGGAGTCCCGAAAACTACACCTATTCCCGTCAAAGGAAAAGCTCTCGATAGCAGCGGGACGGAAGAGTCCAGATTCAGAAAAGGCAGCCACGCAAGCAATGGGGCAAAATGGATCTGGAGAAAAGGACCGATCACTACTCGGCAGTGCCTTGAGATTGAAGCCAAAGGAGCAGACTCTTATCCGTCGACGAAAGGTTTCAGTGCCAGAGCTGGGCCCCATGACAACGGTTCAAGAAGTTGCCATGGATTCTCGTGAGTGTTGCTGCAAGAATTGAGTTTGTGATGGTACTAACTGCTTCCCAGCCACAATACCCGGCCGCCCTCCTCTTCACGAACGATCAATCAGTGCGCCCGGAAATAGCTGGCGCCAACATGTATTTGGTGAGAGTATGCTATCGTGCATAACCGGACCTGCATTAGATGAGAATGCAGAGCTGGCTGTATCGCAGAGTTCACCGGTTCAAGCGAATAATCCCAGTGATGGGCAGAGCTCGTCACACAGGGCTGGTTCCGCCTCGCCGAAAGGACGACCCCTCTCTCCAAAATCATTGGCCCCCCTGGTTATCCCTTCAACATCAACTCTTCAACCGCAAAGACTTAACCGCCGACCATCGACAACTAGATTGCGATCGGGAAGCACGCCTCCAGATGTCCCGCCCAAGTCGGCACGCATGCAAGACCGTTCCCCCTATTCTCGAAACTCTCCTTTCACCCCTGGCTCCGCATCAACCGCCGATATCTCTACTGCTCCAACATCAATCAACAACACACCGACGTCTGGTCTTCCAGAACGTCAAACATCACCCAAGCCATGGAATGCCACCAGCGCAGCATCAAGTCCCATGGGTCACACTCGAGGGCAATCCGAAGCAGCACAGCAACAACAAAAAGTAGGCCAATCCCTCGGCCATCGAAGAGGAGAATCCGAAGCCTCGATAATGGATCGTGGCCGCCCGAAGAAGCGTACAAATGGTAGTCCCATCAAGGGCAACTCCATCAAACGCAGTCCTTCACAAGAACAAAAAGCATTCGAGTCTCTTCCTCAAGGCGTCCGCGCCACAGAAGCATCAACCATCCTCCCAACATCGGAACTCGAAATGCTCCGCAAACAAGCCATAGGCCAAGCTTCGCGGTTCGAGGTTTTGAACTCAAAGGACGTCGACTCATTATCAAGAGAGCTCCGTGGCTTGGATGAGCGATGCGAATACCTTCGCAAAACCCACCGCTCTCTTCGCGCTGGACGGAGAAATCTTCATGATCGTATCTGCACTTACCTTCGGTCACCACGTGTCGCTCGCTTCTCACATGAGAGCATGCTCAAGCAAGAAGAAGCTCTTTCGGAACTCGACTCATCAATCGACGACTGGGTATCCAAATTGGAGCAAGCTGAGAACCGACGCACTCGAGTGCGCCAAAAGCTACTTGAGCACGTCGCAGCTGCGCTGATTATCCAACCACCAGCACAATACAGCCGAGGGGAAGACACTCCTCCTCGATCACCGATCAAGAGCCAGAGTCCCGTCCGAGTCGTCGAGGAAGTCAGAGTCACCAGCCCTGAAGCCTCCACACGTCAAGGGGGCCGCGGAAACTGCGAGAGCATCCGCATCTACGCCGACAGTGACGTGTACGCTTTACTGGCAGACGTTGAAGAGGAAATCAACCGAATGGGCGAGCAAGGCAATAACTTCACACAACGAGAGGCCGAAAAAGCCCTCGAGCGGGAAAGAGAAGAGGAGAAGAAGAGAGAGAACGTCATCCAAGCGGGCATCACGCTCAACGCTGTTGCCTTTTCCGGCATGCCTGTCGTGGAGAGGAATTACAAGAAAGAACAGTTTGTTTGAATGAACAACGTACGAATGAACGACGTACGAGGAAAGAGAGAATTACGAAGTTAACGGCTGCGATCGAATCGACGCATTTACTACGATATGCCACGTTACGCCTTCCAACGCAGCGCTTGCTTGCATTTTCAACACACTCATTTACGAAAACCACATTTTTACGACAACCATTTTTGCGTTGATGCATTATTGCTTTTACAGCGCCCATCATATTTTCTTATTACATCATATCTTTTATATCATATTGTTTTTTTTGAAAGTTTGTTTGTTGATACCAACATTTTCCGGAGTTCGTCAAGAGGAGTATCAACATCTTGACTCCTTTTTTTTCATCTGTATTTTGTCCGAGGGATTATAATATTCTTGCTCGGGGGTTGTATATATGATACCGGCGTGCTTGCTTGCTTATTTGAATTGGACTCGGGAAAGAGTCGCTTCTTCTGTGTGTGTGCTTGTTTTAGGGATCTTTTTTATACATATATAGACGGTTGGGAACCTGGTTTGGGATTGGGATTTGAAATGGGAAATGGAGGATTTGTTTGGATTAAGTTTGATAAGATAGAAAGGAAAGAGAAAAGATGGGAGGAGAGGGAGATAGGAAAGGAGCACGTGGCGGTGGGATTCTGATAGGTTACATAACTGGAAATTCAGGAATCGTTCCGATATACTTTTTTGACTTTGGATGTGATTGTGATTGTGACGTGTAATTTGATTTGGATGTAATGTGATGTAAAGAGTGTTGATGCTGAGTGGTGGGTCGGTGGGTCTCATGTGGTCGTTGTAGATGATGAATGATTCTTATGATGTATTTAGATAGAGGGATTTGAGAAACGGGAGTGTGAGTGCCACTGAGTGTGAAAGAGAGGGAGGGGTGTATATCTTTCCTGCTGCAATGTTCTCACTCAGTCGCTGCCTCAGCTACCTCCTCACATTTTGATGATTTCAACACGCCATAGAAGATTTTGAAGATATTTTAGAAGTCCCAACTAATATTCCTACATTATTTATTATATGGTATCATTACCTCCACCACCTCCCGAAAAAACAAAATAAAGTTAGTCTACGGCACACCAGCCAACCTCCTAAACCCCACATTCGCGACCGTCCTCCCCTCCCCCTCCACGCCCCTCCCCTCCAACGGCTTCCCATCACCCATCGCCAGTCCCGTCAAAAACGCCCCCAACTCCCTCGTCGGACTAACCATGCCCCTGCCCACTCTCCTCAATAACGGCATCACCGTCGCCTCAACCACTTTCATCAACCCCGTCCTCTCCTTATAAAACCCATGAATCTCCTTATGCTCACTAGCATCCACGCCTCCGGGTCTCACACTGAACGGCCTTAAGTTTTTAAACGAAGGGTCCTTGGAGAGGGAGAGCAAGTCGGCTTCTGTGCGCCCCTTGACGATACCGAAGAGGGAGGTGAAGCGGCTGGGGGTGGTGGTGGTGGTGGATGTGGAGATTGGGGTTGGGAGGGTGCTGTTGGGGAGGTTGATGGTTATGGCGTCGAGGTAGATCCAGTATCTGGTTTTGTTAGAGGGGTTGTTTGAGGGGTTATGTGGAGTGTGGTTAAGGTGTTGAACTACCTTGGATAACCATCTGGTGATAGATAGTACAGAATCATAGGGATTTTCCGAAGTGAACCGATATACCTCATTGTATCGATGCCGCCGAAAATGATAGAGCCTGAACTACTTAGTGAGGATACAGTAACAACTGGAGAGTTCAAACCTTTAGCCACATCGACACTCGCAAGATCCAAACTGAATGCTCGGCTGTAAGTGATGCCCTGCACATAAAGCTGATCAATAACATTGTAATACGATGTATCAACACCGTAACCCCATCCAATACCCATAACACCAAAATCATTCAAGTAACTTTCATTCGCTACCGCAAACTGCTGACCAGTAATGATAGCGCCTGGTTCCATAAGAGTTAGCAAAAGTTCCGTGGTACTTTGACAACTTGAAAACCTACCACCTATTGCAAGATCATCGGTATAGAATTCTCCAGTCGTGTTACCGGTCCGTACTGGATTTCAAAAATGCTCTTGAGATCATATGCGGTCGAAGAGCTCAAAGGGTCATATCTGGGGAAAGCATTGCATATAACTGGGTCAGTTGCATGTGCACAGTCTGGATTAACCCATAAGTCAGAAGAACCGGTGTCTAGCAAGACATCTGCGGGTTAAGGTGGCGTTCCGAGAGAGACTTTCAGATAAAAATTGTTAGTGATTGATTTGGGGAGAAAGGGTTATTCACTTACTTGCGATTGTATAGCCACTGATAACGTTTAGGAGGGGATTACTCGACTTCCTCTTTTTCAAAAGCGCTGCATCCGCGTGTGGCGAAAGCTCCATTTGCAATACCCCGGGGCTGTTGCTCACTGGGCTTGACGTAGATGGAAGGAGTTCGTGATGTCCCGTTTGATCCTGCTGGTCTCGAACCACTGCTGAAAAAGACAGGGCAACGAAGGCCATCGCAGCTAACAAAACTCTCGACATGGCGAACATGTTGGCGATATTAATTCGTGAATGAAGAAAGTTTGAATCCGATGTTGCGATAAATCGAAGTTATAGATTGGAGTTGAGGAATGTTTCCTCTACACTACGTCGTGTATCTCATTCTTCAACAGGAACGCCGCAGCCGAGTCGCGATTAAAGTAACACTATAACACCATTCCATGAGATTGGAATCGGAATTTAATATTCAGAAGTCCTTAACAGCCAACATATCTCCAGACAAAGACATTGTACGCACTGACTCGAATTGCATCTCCTCATCTCTCGGCAGCCTTATAGTCCTCAAACTTGTCATATTCCACATCCGCGTGTACACGCGGTATCCTAAACCCACATACCTCAACTTCACGCCTTGGTCACCAATATCTCTACTATTCCATGCTTTCCAGCTCGAATCAAAAATACTCGAAGCAATTGTTAGTTGAGACTCTTCCTCCTCGTCAACCTCTAGCTTTTGGGAGTCAACCATTGTCATTGGCGTCAGTTGTCCTATACTGGAGCCTGGAACCCCACGTAGGCGACCTATGCCTAAGTTTATTGGTATCCTCGTCACCGGTATCCCCTCAACACGTGTATGATAAGGCGTAATCATCAAAGTGTGTAGGTGCTTCATCTCTGGTAACACCGTTTGCTTAAAAATTTCAAGTGCTGACTCCGTAAATCCACAAGTAAGCTCCTCGAGCATATTACACCCCTTGATGAAGGAAAACGAAAATGCCGACATAAGAGTTATGTCGCTGAAGTCGAGAGATTTCCAATGGTTGCCCAATAGGTCCAAAGCCTCCACGATTGGCCTGGAGCCTTTTTCCTTGTAATTGGGGTGCATCTCGGGCCAGTTAAACGCTGGAATTTGAACGCCGCGGTAATTACCAATTTTTAGGGATTCCAATTTAGAAGAAGGGTTTTCAGCATGGAATTGTTGGATGAACTCGATCAGGGAGTGGTGGTGGTAAGTGAAAGAAATACGTTCGAGATTTATAGCGGATAAAAAAGATGTCGAGATGAGTATCTGCTGTTTTGAACCTTTTCCAGAACCTTTTCCAGTTGCCCAAGACGTTATAGTACTGCTCTAAGGTTTCCGGAGTTGTAAGTACTCCGGCCTCATCAGGATCATCGTCAACTAGTACCATCGGCCCGAGTCTAACAGCGTTGAGGAGTTTCAAGCTCCGGAGACTAGCAAGATCTGTCAATAGCGAAAGATGGTTAGAGTTTATTGGCTTGATCTGAGGGGCATGTGGAAGAAACCCAAATCCTAGTTCGAGGTTGACGAGCTTCAAAACTGGCGCGGAGGTTTTCGCTCTCTGCTTTTCGAACTCAATGCACAGACCCTCAAGATAACCAATGGTGCCGGGATTATAAGGGCTCGGAACCGAGTATTGGAGACATAGAGAAAGACCAAACGTCTGTAGTCGTGGGGATCTGGTTGAGTAAACTCAGTAAAGCTCTCGCATCAATCGGCTGAATCAGTCTATCGAACGATTTTTCGTGATCCTGTCACGCCTTCACCGTGCAAAGGAGACTGCAAACCACTCACCGAAGCAGCATACCCACCAGCGCACGAATTCTCTTTTGACTGGACCGATTTTCAAAACCCTTTAATCCATGCAACACAATTTTGTTCAACCCCCTGAACTCTTCAAATGACAACATCGAATACGGATAGCTAAAAGGCGTTGACCATAACGGCTCAAAATGCACCTCGAAGCTCCTGAGGGTCCCTCTACGCGCAAGTGCGCATAATGCATACGACACCTTGACGTCTTTGATGGGTGAAGTGGACCGAGTGAAGAGGGAAATTCTATCTGGTTGTTAATGCTGTATCTCGAAACCACGAATTTGGATGAAAACAGCCCATCAGATCGCTGTCTTGTGTCAACCGGACTCAACCCGTCTTGAGCCGCGATTTACACAAGTATTCCAAAAGCGAGCAATAAGTAAAATAACAAAAGAAGTACAAGAAAATTCCAAAAGAAAAAAAATGCATACGTCAACTCCTCCAACACCACCATCCCCTCCAAACACCTCACCAAAACCTCAACCTCATCCGTCTTCCCCTCCTTCTTCCTCTTCCCCTCAGTACACCACGTATTTCTCCCTGCGCAAAAGCTCCTCACGAAACCTAAATTCTTGAGATCCGCAAACTTTTCGAAATAAACATAATCGCGGTCAACAAACTTAACACAACGATATAACGCCGGGGTGAAAATCTCATTAAAAAGCCGCGAAACAAGGACGAGAGAAGTGAGCGTGTCACAATTGGAAATTACGGTTGCGAGGTGGAGGAGGATCTCGTTTGGAAGAGAGGGCGCGGTTGCATGTGCGGCTGGTGGCATTTTGACTTTGCAATAGGGGGTAATCAGGAGGGAGAGAAAGAATGATGTTGGAGGGGTTGAGATGGGAGCCTAGGGCGGGGTGAGATGATACTTAGTCATCTATCTCTTCTATGATTACTATACTGATCCCTGACCGGTTAAATAGAGGCTGGCTTTAATAGCTAAAGGAATTCGGCAAATTTAAAATATTATTTATTAATAAAGTATAACTATATATTTTCTTAATTACATAGTAAAGTCTGTTCTGAACTCACTCCGCACAAGTCAAAGCCTATATTTCAGGGTGTGCTGCACATTTCTACCCATACTTTAGCGAACAGTCCCTTTACTTCAGGCGCCACCGTGCTGTAATTCACCGATGTTCCAAGCTTAGACATCGTAATTTTATAGCGCTCAGGTATCGCAACCCCCCCTACCGCCCATGCAAACACTTCAAAGTGAAAAATAACACTGTAACCATGAAGCTGAACATAACCGTCT